>BPQB01000195.1:0-15449 GCA_019973155.2 Phanerochaete sordida | reverse complement strand
CTTCCTCCCGTTCTAGAGAATGCGCATTTGCTGTCCCTCTGCACAAAGCGCAGACCAGCTCCGTAACGCATCGTCACCCCGTACCTCCCGGCGACCCACTGCGTCCTCAAGAACACATGCCGAGCCCGACACGCGAGCGACAAGCTCCATGTGCGCGCTGGTGTTGCCAGCTCTGATTTGTTTGGCGTTGTTTGTTCGCGCGTCAAACGGACATGGCTTCGCGACACTCGTTTCGATCTCGCGACCTACAAGCATGACTCTGGCAGCCAAAAGATATGGAAATCTGCGGGCCCGGACTTTGGCTCCTGCGATCGACCCAGCCCGCGTCGTGCTCTCCTCTGCTCTGCCAGAATCGTCTCCAACCGTGACTTGGCGCCTCCCAGCCTCTGTCCATCTCCCGGGCTCTCCCAGCCTCTCCCACTCCCTCCCATCCTCTCTCGGGCTCTCTGCGGCGACCAGCACCTCGAGGTGAGTCTGCACAGTGCGTGCGCGCGCGGAACGAGCTGATTGTATGCGCAGAACCACCGGAAACTGAGCCTGTGCGCATGAAGAACAAGAACGAGAACCCGCGCCAGCCCAGTCCATCTCTCTGCCCCGGCTGAAGAGCCTCCAGCTCTCGCTCGCAGGCAGTTCCATCCCAGCCATCCCAGAAACGACCAGACACCCCCGCGCTAGCTCCCACGACAAGTCTCCATCTCCATCCCGCGCTCGCAGGCAGTTCCAACGCCCTGCGAGCCATCCCAACACCTTCGTGAAGCCGATATCACACGTCCGGGCGTGCCGCAAGACTGCAAGCGCAAAAAGGTCAGCGTCGGATGCGCACCCAGAAGCATGAAGCTCACCGCAGAAGGCCGCCAGATACACTCTCGACGACCCTCTGCCCTCGGTCGCCGGAACGCGAAATCTCGAGTCGGATCCGCGCGCCTTCCTCGACGACGTCTACTGCCTCCCGCGCGATGTACGTCCTCTGCAAGACGATCGGCACCCACGCCGCGGGATGTCGACATATCAAGTCGAGGTGCGCCGGCCTTTAGAATGCAGTCAGCGATCGTGACCACCGCGTGAAGACGATCGACTTACCGCCTTCCGACGCTGCTCGCGGGACGCTCAAATCCCAAGTCGGATTGGCGGACCCTCTGCGCGACGTGCGCACGCTCTTCGGCGGTCGCTACCCCGGCCGCGGGAAGTCGAAATCTCAAGTCGGATGGCGCGCGCTGCAGAGACGAAGTCAGCGTCGGCCAGCGTCGCGCGAAGATTAACGACGTACCGCCTCTCGACACCGCTCGCGGGAAGCCCGAATATCAAGTCGGAATCGCGGGGCCTTGTCGACGACGGCACGCGCCTCTAGCGCGACGTACGCAGGCTCTTCGGCGATCCGCACCCGGCCGCGGGAAGCCCAAATCTCAAGTCGGAATGCGCCGGCCTTTGGGATTGCGGTTAGCGACCGCGTGCACCTCGCGAAGACAGTCGACTTACCGCCTCGCTCGCGGGAAGCCCGAATATCAACTCGGATTTGCGGACCTGCTCGGCGACGCCGAACGCCTCTAGCGCGACGTACCCAGGCTCTTCGGCGATCGGCACTCCGGCCGCGGGAAGCTCAAATCTCGAGTCGGATCGCGCGACGCCCGTCTGCGCTTCGGAACCGAGTCAGCGGCCGGCAGCGCTGCGCGAAGACGAACGACCCACCGCCTCTCGAGCCCGCTCGCGGGAAGCCCGAATCTCGACTCGGATTCCGGCCGACTCCCGACGACGACGTGCGCCCTCTGCGCGACGCGCGGACGCCTCAAGACGTCGTGGAGGCCGTCCTCGACGAGAGCCCCGGCCGCGAGACGTCCGGACATCAAGCCGAGCTGCGCGCAACGAGCAGTCAGCGTCGGACAACATCGCGCGAAGACGGACGACTCACCCGCGGCGGCGGCGTTGTGCGCGGAGTACGACGGGGCCTGGGCGGCAGGGTTTGAGGTGCGCCGCCTTCTCTGGTCTCCGTCGCCCACGCTGACCCTCGCGCCCGCAGGCATTAGTGTCTTGGCTCGAGGACGACCCTGCCGCCGCCGGAGACGTCGTCAGCAACGCGCTCGGCAACGGCGAACGGCGACGGAGGACTCACCCGCGGCGCTCTCGATGCCGGTCGCCGGACGTCGAGATCTCGATTCGGAATTTCTGGCGGCGTAGCCGAGGTGCGTGGCAGTCTGGTATTGTCGTCGTTCGCGCTGCTGAGACGCCTCCTTGCAGCTGTTCCTGTCCCCGGTCTCGGGACGCACGAATCTCGAGTCGGATTGGCAGCGGCGGCGGCGACCGCGCAACGGCGGTTTCTGGTACGTCTGCTGTGCTCTTCGCAGGCTCCTGGTCGCTCACGCACTCGCTGCCGTAGACGTTCTGCACCACGCGCGTCGACGAGCCCGTCGCAGGAAGCCGATATATGGCCTCGGCGTCGGCGCGGCCCTCCCGCGCAAGGTGCGTGTCGCCCTCGGGCCTCCCGCGCCTGCACGCTGACATCTCCACCAGCACGCATCCCGACGCCGCTCGCCGGCCGGCGATACGTCGTCTCGGCGCGTTCGCGGCGGCGCGGAAGCGGGCGGGACGAGCGCGAGGCGGCCGCGGGACCGCCGAATCGGCCGTCGACGTCGGCAGGCGCGGCGGCGGCGCGCGGACGGCCCAGGGCGGTCCTGGGACACGGCAAGACCCTAGAGCAGCGTGCACGACGCGCGTGCGAGCTCTGTGCGGCGGGCGGGTGGCGGGATCGCCGAAGATCGACTCGGCGCGGCGCGCCGCGGGAACGCACGGCGTCGCCTATCCCGTGCGCGCTGAGCCTCGGGGACGCCTCTACGAGCTGAGGAACGTCCCGCCGCGGCGTTCTACCAAGGCGGATCGCGGAACTTCGACGATCCGCGGGCGCGGCGGCGGGATGTTCGTGCGCGGCGGCGGGGCGGCGGAGGTAAGTCGCGATTGAACGGCTTCGCGGCGGGCTTTTTCTGATGCTTTCGCGTGCAGATTCGTAGTCTTGACGTCTTCCGTGATGGCGGGGCCTCGGCGCGTTCCTCGTCGTCGCTCCCGTGCCCGTCGTCGTCGCCTCCGCGCCCGCCCCCAACCTCGACTCCCGACCTCAACTTCGACCCTCAACGTCTCCCGCACCCGAACGCGCGTGTGCGCGGCGCCTCCACAAGCCTCGAACGCGCCGCCGCGAGGCCGTCCGGGCGCGGGCGGCGGGTCTTCGCGCAGGCGGCGCGCGGACGACGAAACGGCCGACCGACCAAAATCGCGGACAGACCCGTTTCGGGCGGCGCACGCAGCTGCGTTGCGTCGCCTGCACGTTAGGCATCTTAAGGAAGCGCGGCGCGGAGCTCGCGTCGCGCGCATGGAAAGGCAGCCGCCGCCGGCGTGTCTCGGCGGGAAGTCATGCCCCGTCGAGCGCGTCGCGGCGTGATAAGGGAATATGCACGTATCAGACGAGACGCGGCGGCTCGACAGGAGCGGGCTGCTCCTGCGAGTCCGCCGCCAAGTTAAAGAAATTATCTTGAGGGAGCGCGGCAAGCTGCCGCGCGCGAAAGGGTGCCCGCGGGGCGGCTGCGCCGCGGGTGCCGCGAAAATGATAAGGACAGGGAGCCGTCGCGAGGCTCGTCGGGAATGAGCCCCCCGCGAGCGTGTAGTGGCGGCCGAAATGCATATATAGGAGGGGAGAGACCTTGCGCGTCGGGCGGCCGTGAGTGCGTCGGGGCGTTCCTGGCGTGCGAGCGGTCGTGGCGGCGGCGCGAGGTGTATATTAAACTTGAAGATGTGCGGGAGGGTGTTAGGAAGTGAAAGGGAGCCTAGGGAGGGTGTGCGAGTGTTGCGCGAGGTGTAGCAGGTGGTCGAGAGTTTGCAGGAAGTGGTGTAGGTAGTCGTCGTCGTCCTGTAGCCATCTAGAGCAATCGGACAGTGAGCAAAAGTGAGGATAAAAATCAGAGAGTACTCACCGGCACTGTTGAGTGCTGCTGGTGGTGTGAGAGAGGGGAGGAGGGTAGCGAGACAGTCTGTGCGGGACTGTCTCCCTGCCTTCCGGCGCCCCGAGCATCAAGAAAAAAATCCGAAACACCTACCTCCGTCCCCTCGGAGTCTTTTGCGTCGCCCCGCGGGGCTTCCATCAGGTGTGTCGTTCACTCGGATAGCCCGCTGTGCCCTTGCGACCGGCGCTCTGGGCATCAGCGGGCCAATATGGCTTGATCTCGGGCACTCAAAAATTCACTAGCACTCTATTTGAGATTTTGACAGTGAGGAATGGCCTGCCCAATGATAGTTCATTAGGCAAGCCTTTCCTCTCTGTCAATAACTCGGAACTGTAGACACATATGTTTTATTCTATTAGGCTAGCTACTACTGTACAGACTCTCGTGAGGGTAGGCCAAGTCTGTGCACCATGACCGGGATGAGGGTCCTCGGTGACAGTTGGCCGTCCCGTGTGTCGTCGCGTAGGTGCCCGCGCGATCTCCGTGCGCTAGCGCGGCGGTCGACAGATGTCCCGGACTGCGCGCGAGACTCGCGCAACAGCCGGGGCCCAAACGCGAGACGACGCGGAGCGCCGGACAGCCTCGCGAAGCAGTCGCGAGCCCGGCGCACTACGCGCGGGAGGGCTCGTGACTCACGAGCTCTCTCGCGCGCAGTGCGCCGAGCGCGCGACCTGCGCGGGATGCCGCCGCCGCCATCTCGTGCGGACACACCTGTCCCTTGCGCTGCGGTGCCAGCAGACTTCGGTGCTGCACCCGAGGACATGTGAGATTGTGGCGAACGCATTTTGTGCCGCCCTCGTCGTGGCCGACAGGGCCGCGGCACGGCGTGCGCGGTCAACGCGGACATCGGCAAGAGCTTGACGACAATTCACACGGGGCCAAGCGAGAGCGTCCCGAGCGGAGCTTTGGAGGGAAACCTACGTCACGTAGGTTTCCCTCCAAAGCTCCGCTCGGCCGGGCTTTGCGCGGGCGCCGCTTCGTAGACTGTGCTGTGCACGCGGCCCGACCGATTCCCCAGGCGATATGGAGCGTACAAGCAGCGAGGGGAGAAGTAATTCCAGAGTCCCTACCATGCAGGTAAACTTGTCCCGCGCGCAAGAAACATCGTTCGAAGGGTCGGAATGGCAGGATCGAGTCTTCCGAGTGTGTGCGAAGAGTGAACGAGCTCGGGACGTTGCACCCACAATTTTGCTACGAAAACGCCTGCAATACAGACGCTGATACTCACAGAATCTCGCCTGAAATTTGCGAGAGATTTCATTCAGCGGCCGTGGTGGTAGGTCGAAGACGGAAAGTGCGCGGGCTATCGAGATTATGGGCGCCTTTTCGCCCGGAAACGTGCGACGCCACGAAGCCTTTGCGCGCGCTTTCTCCTCGAGCCTCTACCTCCAGCTTCGACCTCCCGCCCTCGCCGACTCTGCAGACGGCGGAAAGCTCTTTGAGCGCCTGCAGGTGGCCATGCGGGGCTGAGTCCACCGGCGACCACACCGCAAGACGCGAAACTTGGCGAAATTCGGCTGTATGCCGCGGGCGCGAGCTTCCAGGCTCGCGCGCGAGTGCGGAGAGGCCAGGGCAGCGGACGTCGCGCAGGTGCGTCTCGTAACCATCAGAGACTGATATAGCGCTGACGTCTCGTCTGACTTCGCGTCGGACGGGTCTTCGGGAGCGTAGATGCGTAGATTCGCGGTCTTCTCGCCGCTGCGCCGCCGCGTCTGCCTCGCCCTCGCGCGGCCGTCCCCTCCCTCAGGTGCGTCCTGCCATCCATTTTGCGAGTCCTAGGGTATACTAGACGCCGGTTAGATGCTGCCTGGAGGCACTGACTGCCCGTTTTTTTTAGAAGACGTGCGGAAACGCGTCAGAACGCGGCAGGCACCTCCTCCGCCTCCTCCCCCGTTACAACACATCTCGCGAGCCCCGGCGAGTCGGATGGTGACCACGAGCGCCCATCAAGCGGCGCCACCATCTTACGACAACGCTAGCGTCGCTTCGTCGCCTGCGCGGCTTGCGGCGCCGCGGGCTAGGGCGAAAGGGAGACGGGTCGTGCCCGTTTCCCTTGCGCCCCAGTCTTCCGGCTGGGAACGGACGCGGACGACTCGGCGAAGCAGGGACACCGAACGCAGGTCGCGAGAGGTGTGTGGGGTCCGGACGGCTGCTCGACGCGTATAAGAGGTGCGCTCGAGCAGCCTGTCTCGGCATCCCAGCTCCTCTCCTCTCCCCTCCTCTCCTCTGACATCGTGCTTCACTCCCCTCCCAGACTCCGACCCGCCGTCATCGCACGGCTACGACCTTCGCCCTCGACGTCCGCTGTCCGCTCGCCCCGCCACCCCTTGCGAACGCCGCCATTCGCGAACGCCGACCGGCGCGCTACACGCTCAGCCACGCCCGCGGCGCGTGACGGCTATGCAGGCAAGTCTTTACTCTCTAAACCCCTTCAATGAATACTTACCTCTCGTTAACCTCTAGGTATCCCAGCGTTCGCTTTCGCGTTCAACCTCGCATACCGCCCTACTAACCTTCTGTTACCGCAGACCGTGGCGCTGCTAGCCTGGCGCGGAACGCACGTCTACGAAGGTAAGCTCACCCAGCAAACTTTGCTGTAGCGGTACTAATATCGCATTCATTTACTCTTTAGCCCTACGCGCTGCTCGGCAGGTAAGTACTTCGCGCGCAGTCTCCTACGCTCCGACGCTAATCCCTTGCTTATCGCAGCTCGACACGGTAACGCGATACCTCGAACGGCCGCGGGAGCGCAGGCTCTTCCATGCCGGTAAGTAATTTTACTTACTTATGTCACGCCTATCCACATACTGACGCACTCGCAGCTGCCCCGCTGCTGGCGTCGGCGTGCGGCGTCGGCGTCGAACCTCGGTGCCGGCATCGCGCTCGGGGCCCCGACTATGGACACGCGGCGCTGATGACACGTCGACGACGTGGCCCGTGGCGCGGTCGCCGCCCTCAAATGCACTGCGCGACGAGCTCGAGGCCCGCGCCCGCCGTCCAGGCACCCGCTCGCTCTCGGCACCCTCGATCGCCGTCGCCGTGGCATATCCCCCGTGCCGGCTCGGTTTCGCTGGTAAGCACAGTCCTTACAGTTCTATTAATGTCTGTCTGACGTTCATATAGACGTACCTGCGCTATACGGACGCGATAACACGCGGTAAGTAATCGGCCCGTTCGAGTTGTATAGAATTCGTGCTAATTATGAGACGTAGGGTAGAGATGCGCGAGGCTGCGCCGTGCTACTACCAGGCTACGCTATCGCCTACGACCGACTCTCTCAAACCTCTCGAAGCGTACAAAACCCGGTAAGTTACAATCCTCGTTCACTAGTGGCTCATCACACTTACTAATGCTCCGTTTCGCAGGTAGTCTCACTTCGAAGACGTCCCGTAGAAGACGCTGTAAGTACACTTGTTACCCGCGTCCCAACGCGGCCTTAGTCAATTACTAACCTACTTACTCTAGATACATTTACCTCGACGAGTGAGACGGCGCACCGCTGTCGGTGCAGGTTCTGCCTCGAACGCGCGTCCGTGTAGAAATGCGCGAGGCCGCGCCGCGCTACTACCAAGCGGCGCTGTCACCTACGACCGACCCTCTCAAACCTCTCGAGATGTACTATACCCGGTAAGTAATCTACGTCGTTCATTAGAGGTTGATTGCACTTACTGATACTCTATCTCGCAGGCAGTCGCACCTCGAAGACGTCCCGGACCAGACACTGTAAGTACATTTGTTATCGGCGGCCTTGGTACATTGCTAACCTAATTACTCTAGATACCTTGACTTTGACGAGCGGGACAGCGCCCGCTATCGGTGCAGGACCAGCCACGCACGCGCGTCCGTGGCCGGTCGCTGCCGCCGCCCTCTTCGTAAAACCCGACGCTAATTCCTTGCTTATCGCAGCTTGACACGGTAACACGATACCTCGAACGGCCGCGGGAGCGCAGTCTCACCCATGCCGGTAAGTAATTTTACTTACTTATGTCACGCCTATCCCCACACTGACGCACTCGCAGCTGTCCCGCTGCTGGCGTCCGCGTCGGCACTGAACCTCGGCGCCGGCGCCGCGCTCGGGGCCCCAACTATGGACGCGCGGCGTTGACGACACGTCGTCGACGTGTCCCATGGCGCGGCCGCCGCCCTCACATGCGCCGCGCGACGAGCTCAAGGCCCGCGCTCGCCGTCCAGGCACCCGCTCGCTCTCGGCAGCCTCGACCGCCGTCGCCGTGGCACATTCCCGTGCCGGCTCGGTTTCGCTGGTAAGTACAGTCCTTACAGTTACATTAATGTCTCTCTGACGTTTCATATAGACTTACCTGCGCTATACGGACGCGATAACACGCGGTAAGTAATCAGCTCGTTCAAACTCGTGCTAATTATGAGACGTAGGGTAGACGTGCGCGACTCAGGCCACGCCATGCTACTATCAGGCGGTATTGTCGCCTGTGACCGACTCCCTCAAACCTCTCGAAATGTAAATGAGCTGGTAAGTAACGTTCGTTGCTCACTACGGGTTCATTACACTTACTGATAGTCCTCATTTCGCAGGTGGTCTCACTTCGAAGACGTCCCGGACAAGACGCTGTAAGTACGTTTCTTATCCGCCGCCTTTGCACACTGCTAACCTAATTATTTTAGATACCTTGACTTTGACGAGCGGGACGGTGTCCGCCGTCGGCGCAGGGTCGGTCTCGCATGCGCGAACACGGCCGGTCGCCCCGCCGCTCCTTGCGAGCGCCGCCGCCCGCGGACGTCGCCCGACGCGCTGCACGCTCGGCCGCGGTCGCGGTACGCGACGGCTACACAAGTAAGTATTTACACACACTAGACCTTACCATTCGATACTTACCTGTCGTTCATTCATAGGTTTGAGTCTTGACGATGCTCGCGTTCGCGTTCACGCTTGCGAATCGGTAAGTAATTCACGCGCAGTCCCTAACGCTACCATACTCATACTTTGTTTACAGCAGTTCGACGCGCCTCCGCGACGCTTTCCAGGGCCGCGGGAGCGCAGTCCCAGCATCGACGTCGGTAAGTACTTCTACTTACTGCGTTTAGGCTTATGCTAACACTCGCACACTTACAGATGCCCCGCTACTGGTGTTCTCGCGGACGCGCGCCCACTGGGGTCCGCATCGTCGCCAGAGCACCTCGGCGTCGGCACCGCGTCCGGGGCTAGACGAGCGCACACAGCGTCGAGAACGCATCACGACGCGTCCCGCGGCGCTGTCGTCGCCCGCCCGTTCGCCGCGTGCTGGACCTTAAGCCCGGCCCGTTGTTCGGGCCCCCGCTCGCTCCCGGAACCCTTGACCGTCGCCGCCGTAGCACCGCCCCTTGCCGGCTCGGTTTCGTCCGTAAGTACCGTTCGTCTAGCTATCGTAATGTCTCGCTGACCTTCGTATAGGCGAGCTCCTGCTGCACGGACGCTCGAACACGCGGTAAGTAATCATTTCGTTCGTTATCCTAAGGGCTTGTGCTAATTATGAGACGTAGGGTAAAGGTGCGCGAGGCCTTCTATCAGGCCGCGCGATGCTACTATCAGGTAGCCGTAACACTTACATTGACTCCCTCAAACCTCTCGAAATGTATAAAACCTTGTAAGCGATTCTCGTCATGCTCTGTTCATCACACTTACTGATGATATGCCATCTCGTAGGCGGTTCTACTTCGAAGACGTCCCGTGTTACCCGCAGTAAGTTCGCTCGTTATCGACGACCCTAGCACCCTACTAACCTATATACCCTAGATAGCTCGCCCTCAACGCGCGAGACAGTGCCCGCGGACGGCTTCAAATCCACTTACTTACCATAGCCCTCGGTTCACGAGGGCTTGATGTGCTCCCACCATTCAATGCGCTCGTCGGCGGCGGTATTCGGTAGGCACGATATTTATTCATCTCTAGTAGTACCCTAGCACACTGCACCAGCCAGTACATTACTACCTAAGCTAGCTAAAGTAATTGTCCCTCGGCGCCGCCGTCCTCCCAGGCGGCGGCGCCCGCTCACTCGGTGCCCTCCAGGTGCCTCTCGGTACGTACGCGCGACGTTCGATGCTGCGTCGTCGTACTGACCCTAACCCCGCAGCTCCTTCGCCGGTCCTGCCCGTTCGTGCGGTCGTGTACGCCGTGCGAGCCGTCGCCTCGTGCGCGTGAATATTGGCCGTGCCCGGCCGCGGCCGCGTTCAAGGGTCTCGCTCTGCACGAGCGTCGGTGCGCGTGCTTGGCAGCGTTGAAAACCCTTCGTGGAGGTACGTTCTTGTCGTGCTCGTCCGCAGCTCGTCCGCCTGACGCTTGCTATAGCCCTTCCGCGGCTGGACATCGTCGCTCGTGCGTCGCTCGTCGGCGTGCCCCGACGAACCGCGCCGTCGGCCTGCGTACGGGTCGGCTCTGCGTCGGCCCCAGCCCTTGCTGCCCTCGCGCAGCAAGGGCTTTCTCGCTCGTTAGGCCCTCGCCGTCGTGCTTGCTCGTGAGCAGTCGCGCACGTCGGCACGCCTCGTTGTCGCCTCTCGTCGCGGCTGTCCTGGTAAGTGCCCTGCTTGATTGTCTTCGGCTTGGCTGACGTCGTTCTCTGCCAGTCGTTGGGCGTACGCATCGCCGCTCGGCGTGTGAAGCCGCCTCGACCGGCCGCGACGTCTTCAAGTTCGAGCCCGGCGGCGGCGGGACTTCAGCTGTGTCGAGGTAAGTTGGTCTCCTATTCATTCATTGCGAAGGCTCAAAGAGATGTATTGGTTAGTGTATGTACAGCGCCGTCGACTACTTACCGCGAGGGCCGTCAGCGGCGGCGCGCTCGTCGCCACCGTCGCTCGCCGCTCGTTCAATCGCCCTCTTCGCATCCTTCGGTACGTTCCCTTTGTCCTCCGCGCCCTCTCGCCCTCGCGCTGACGACATCGTGTTAGCATGTCTACGCCGAGTGCGACCGCGAGCCGCTCACCAAGGTCGTCGGTCGCCGAGACGGCGCATGCTGCGGTGCGCGCGAGCCTCTATGCTCGCTATGCTACATCGCCTCACTTGGTACGTGCCTGCCGCCCCAGCATCGTGGCCCGCTCTTGCTCACGCTCTTCGTCTAGCCGTCGTCCTCGAGGGGCGTGGCCGTCGGGCTGAGTTCGTCGGCGAGCCGGTCGCCCTCGGTCGACCCGAACGGCGTGATCGTGCGCCACCGCGCTGCTAAGCGCAGCGCGCGTCCCTTCGACTCAGGTATGCTGCGTTCAATCTTGGTGCCGTCTCGTCATCACGCTAATCACGTCGCATTAGCACGTCTACGCCGAGTGCGACATCGGATTACTCACCAATGCCGGAGGCTCCCGCGCGAGCGTTCGCGCTCACTGTCCTTCCCTTGGTACGTCCGCCCCGCCCCGCCCCACAGCTGTCTTTTGCTCACGCGGGCCCTCTAGCCGTCACGCTCGACAGGCTGGCCGTCGAGTGCCGCCCTCAGTCGACGCGAGCAGCGGCAGCACCGCGCCGCTCGTACGCGCATGAACGCGCTGCGCCCGCTCATCGCCCTCGTTCTGCGCTCGACGCGAGCGTCTCCCTCCGACGGGGTCTTGTTCGTTTACGAGGCCGCTTTGCGCCTTTTCCGCGGCCGGATTTCCTGACCTCCGGCCGCCGGAGGCCAACTTGGGGAGGGAGGGTTTCGTGCGGTGCTGGCGTCGTCGCCAGCGCGACGCCGCTCGACGCTGGGCGTGTGGACGCCGTATCTGAGCGGCCGGCGGCGAGTGCGGTGCGTGCTTGGCCTTTTCTCCTCGTCGTCTCGCTGACATTCCGGCGAGTAGCGCGGGCGCGCTCCTTGCGTTCTCGACTGCCGGCGGGCTGTGTTGGTCGCTGGTGAGTCTTCAATTTTGCTGTCTTGGTCGTGTCGGGCGTTGGACGGCGCGGCTCGTGCGCTGGCTTCCAAGGAGACCTCGCCGCTCGTTCCGCGCAGCGCGTGCGCTGGGCGACGCTCGTTCGCGCGAGCTGGTTCCACCCTCGCGCTGCGGTTCCGTGGGCCCGTTCATGCCTCGGCGCGGCGGCGCGGCGCCCTTCGCTTCGGTCTCCGCGTCAGACTCGGGGCGCGGCTCGCACGCGCGCCGTTCGGCGACGCCGCCTCTCGCGTGCTTCTCTGTCGGTTTCGGGCAGAGGCGGGCGCATTCGGCTGGGCCGTGCGCTGCGCGCGAGCGGGCTCCGATTGGCTGGTACTCGAGCCCGCGCCGGTCTCGCGGCTTGCCCGAGATCGCCCGCCGAGGCACAGCGGCGGCGCGTCGCGCTGGTTTCACTGCGCAGCTGAGCGGGCGTCGGGTCCTTTCCCGTCCGGGTGCGCTCTGCCTGCGCTATCGGCTGCGCGGTGCGTTCCCGGCCGCTATCGCGCAAGGCGGCCGGGTGATTGCGGTAAGTGACTTGAATCGCGGACCGCGCCCTGCTGACCGAGAATTTCTGTCTTGCACCCAATGGGCATCGCGCGTGTTGAAGGACGGCGCGGTGACGGCGCGCCGCGGTGCTGCTTCGAGACCGGGAAGCGGCGGGTGTTCGCGCCGTGTGACTAGGCGACGCGCGGACGACGTCGAGGACCGCGCCTGGCGCGTGGTGCGGCTCGTTGCGCGCTATGGCAGGGGTGGGAATGGGGGCACAGACGATGGGATGGAGGTAGTCTTGAAGCCGGGAGCAGCGGGGGGCGCGGTCGAGCTTGCACGCGAGGGGTCGTCAGCGTCGCCTGTGACCATGCCGACGCTGTAGTCAGCACGCTGGAAGCCGTTAGAGACGTGCGCGACGCACCTAGGTCGCGGTTGGTGGGCCTCTGCGCGCACTTCTCTCATCTGCGCCGCGAGCAGCCCCGAGAACGTCGGGAGCGTCGTGCACGCGACCGTTCGGCGTCGGGAAAGTCGGAGGGGGTATTTCGAGGTCGCTGCTAACCGTCTGAGATGTCGTGGAGGGCGGGACGGCGGTCGTCGTTGTGCATGGCCGTCGGGAGCGTCGGCGTCGACGTCGAGGAAGTGAGTGTCGAAGCTGGGAGCGCAAAGCGCGCGTGAACGTGGCGGGCGTTTAGGGCCTCGGCAAATGCCGCCCAGCCAAAGTGAGTCCCGCGTCCGCGTCCTCCCTCGCGCACATTACCCTGGCATTCATCGCGTTGCTGACGATGTGCATCTCAATTAGACGATATCACCGCTACGCTGTCGCCGCGCAGGATCTTCGCAGGCCGCTGCGCGTTTACCACTGCACGCCGTGCTGCGTCAAAGGTTCTGACCGCATCGCCCACGGTGCCGCTGACGACTGCCCCCAAAACACACTGAACATCCGTCGAGAAGGGCTCGCGTCGCCAGGACACCGTGCCGTCGCCCGCGCCGCGGCGGGGCAGAACCGTGCGGCCAGCCGCGAACGCGCTTTGGCCCGCCATCAGATGGGCATTGTGGCGTCGCAGCAGGCGCCCGCGGCGGGTCAGGTGGCCGCGCCGCCCGCGCGGACGTCGCGGGCGCACCGTGGGAGCGCCGCGCAGGGGCCTGCGGCGTTGCGGCGGCCTCGACGTCGCCCGCGCCGGCGCGCGGGGATCGTCGCTTTCATTGTGTGCTCCCATCAGAAGGACCATCAGCGTGAACCTTCGCATTAGCACGGCTTCGCGAGGTGTCCGCGCGGTCGCGTGCGCGTCCGACCCGTCGTGCATTGAGTCGCGCGCGGCTTCTGGGCGCGGCGGCGCGCGAGCCCTGGGAGGCGCGATAGGAGACACGCGCGGCGTGACATAAGAGGGCCTGCCGAACGCGACCCAGTCGCCCCCCGGCGGCCCGCGCTGCGTCGAACAAAAGCCCGGCGATGGCCCTCGCCGGCGCACACGCGCGTGTGTATCGGTCGCGACGGCGCTGTGGGCAGTTCATATCGAATGTTGAAGCGCGGGCAATGTTCTGCGATGGAGGGCCGTAGCAACGACCGCGCACACATCAGCGGCGAGGGACGGTGCCGCGTGTTTCACGGACGGCGAAGATGGATGGTGTCGTTGGTGTCCGCGGGTATGCCGAATGCTGGCGGATGGAGTGCGTAGTGCCGGTGGGCAGCAGAAAGCTGGTCGCACGTCAGGCAAAGGTGACTTGCCGTCCATCTTACGCTCGCCGGATGTGATGATTCTAGGAACCAATAGGCTGGGCACCAGCATGGATGATGCTAATGAGCAACCCCAGGCGGGACCTCAGACACCATCCGCCACTTGAAACAGAGACGTCGCAGGCCTGCAAAGCGTGAAGGGAGCGCTGTGTGTATCAAAACAAATTGTATCGAATATTATGCGCTGTGTCGAGTTTCCTTGGCTATGCAGAACGGCTTTCGGGGGATGGGCCAGCCGATCAGCTACTGGCGTGCGATGAGATGTAACTGGCGCCCGTGCTTGCGAAAGATGATTTCAAGGCTACGACTCGCTTTTCACGTGCGGAGGAGCGTGCACTAGTTGAAAATATCTCTTACAAAGCCGTAAGTACATATCTTTTGCTCTCCTAAGGGTGTAGAAGAGCAGAAGTGCCGTATCATCGGCCAAAAGCTTTGCAAGTCTGACATATCGTATCAGAGCTAATATACCCTATGTGTGGGTCAAATATAGCTGAGATACACTGGAAGGCGTAAATTCATTATCAATTTCCACACCTTGAGCCTTCGAACAGCTCATCCAGGTCCCTAAGTCAGTGGCGGCGTCACTTACATGGTCGCGCTGAGCGGTGTCCGAGGTCTCTCCCGCCGCCCACGAGCAGAAACCCGGGTTGCTGAAGCTTGAAGAGGAGCACGGGTTTCTATTTCTCAAGGGGGTTTCTCATTAGAATTATCCCACCAGCATCCGTGTATTTTCCTGGGCTGTCAGTTACGAGCCCCCACTGCGCCGAAGAAATGAATGAGACATTGGCACGGTCGGGGTTACCTTCAGACAAGTGACGTCAACCCGATATGGACGACGAGCGTGCGCACCGAACCTCAGCCAAGGTCTCTCGCCGCGCTGCGACAGACAGAGGCGGTCGCAGCGCGTCCAGGATACCTGACGCACAGCGCACTGGCGGGGCCAGGGCTGGAGGCACGGCACGCTGCACATGGCGCGCCGGCCCCTGACCTGCACACGCCTCGTCGGGGGAGGCAGCCGCCGCGACGAGAACGGGAGCGCAGGGCGCGCAACACCCTGTTACAGGGATATTGGGCCGCCTCTTACGGGGGACGAGGAGGCCCCCTCGGGCTGCCGCAATATGTGCCATGCATGAGGCTCGCGCGAGTTTCATGCTGGCGTACCGTGCGCAGAGGCGGACCGCGCACACGGCCGGGCGCCCAGCGCCGCGGGGGGCGTGCGCGGGCCTGGCCCCGCAGGGCCGCGCACCTGCGCGCTGGGCAAATTGCGCGAGAGGGCCGAGGGGGGCCCGCGAAGAGGGCGATGCGCGGGCCCAAATGTGGGCGTCCAGAGCCGGGTGCGGAGGCATTCTGACGTCGGCCATGCGTGCCCCGCCTGGGAGATTGTTCGACGGCGCCCAGGCTCTCGC
>BPQB01000194.1:0-15586 GCA_019973155.2 Phanerochaete sordida | reverse complement strand
CGGCAGCATTCTGGCTGGAGGAGCGCGGGCGGGCGCCAAAAAGCGCCAGCAACTTGCTGCAAGATGTTGCACCACCCCGCACAGCTGTTGCTGCAATATGATGCTTCAGACCTAAGCCAATGGCTCGCTACGAAAGACCATATTGCGCCAACTCTTCCTGCAATCTCTCTCAAGGACAAGCAAGGTGTGCGCTTCACAGCTACGCACGATCTGTTTGAGTTTAACGTCTTCATCCGGCCGCAGCTGTCGACTGGACCTCCTCCAGTCCGGCGGCCTCAGATGATACACCCCGGGAGCCGCCGCCCGCTCCTTCTGACTGTGAGTGTCATACATATGCGTTGGTCTTCTGCTCCCGCTCAACGCTGTTTTACATCAACCGCAGCTTTACCGCGAATTCCTTCGGTCCGCCCTCAGACCGGCGACGACGTTATACTCGGCATGGTCCATTCTTGGGGCTGCTCCATCTCACAAACACAGTTTAACGCGCTCTGGACGGTCTGTCAACGTTGCGACCACCGCATCCTTGCTGGTGGCTATCATAAATGCGGGGCGCATCCTGCCTCTTGCGACGATGACTACTACGTCGTGGCCAGCAATGGAGGGGTCTCGTCGCAACTATTTGTCAAATTATTCGCGGTGTGCGAGCAGTGCGAGCAGGTTCGATACTGCCGTGCTAGCGAGGATGATGACGAGGACGAGGACGCACCTGGAGACGAGCATTTGTGCATCCCAGCCATCCTGGCGAAGCACTAACTTGTCTCACTGCCATCGAAATTCTTGACTTGTATCGCACTGCCTCGTAGTGTATTAGTTACCTGGTCATCACACTGATCTCTTGACCCTGCTCTGGCAAGCCTGTGCGACCGACACCTTAGATGTGCCTGACATAAAATGTGGCCACGCTCGTACCGGGTGCGTAGGCTTCGCACGCTGCGGCGTATCCTCGGCACTCTCCTCGGATTGTAGAGCCAAGAATATAATCAGATTTGATAGACTTAACGACCGAAATTCGTATCGAAAGGATGGTATATAGAGCTATGAGCAGCCGACGCAACTAAACCCGATGCAAGGACAGTTTGCCAAAGAGTGACTACAGACTCGAAGCAGTGAAAGGAGCGTGTAAGGGGGCCGTGGGAAAGGGGGAGGGGAGACGGCGAGCAAGTCGTTTGGATTTGCGAGGTACATCGAGCCATATGGTGCTGAGTGATAGTAGGCCTGCGTGCATCAATCCATTGCTATATAGCTGACCTTAAAAGAGAACAAATGTGGAGCCCATCGTTCTAATTCATGGCCTCGTCCACGGGCTGCAGTTCCACCTCACGAGCTGAAGGGAAGGTGGCGCGGAGGGCGGGTGGGATAAGGTCGTATGTGTGGCATCGGCGATGCTTCGTCAGCTGGTACCAGGCGGCAGGACCCGGCGGAAGCGTCGTCCAGACCACCGGCACCGAGAGTGTGAGAAGGGGATGGCCGGGCTTGCTGGAGAGCTTGTACTCGATAAAATACTTCTCCATTGTGCGTATTGCGACCACCTTCGAGGTGCTCACGATGCCGTTTGTCTCGTGGAGGACAAGGGTGACCTCGTCGCCGAGTGTGATACGATTCTCCGGCTCGATGTATACGAGCCAGTTCTGGGAGCCGCGGGAACCAGGTCCAGCGGTCCAAATCGCCACTCGAACCCACATTGGCGGACGAATAGAGAGGCTGTCATCTCTCTTGGGTGGAATAGGGGGCGCTCGGTACCAGATCGAAAAGTTTGGGATGTCGACTTGAATTATTGAATCAACGTGGGGCGTGTGGGACATCGGCAGCCTAGCAGGCGAGGGAGAATACTACATGGCCATTAGCCAGAGCACGAGGTGCTACGTGGGAGAGGTACGACAACTCACAGACCGTGCAAAATCTCGGAGTATCGAGGCAAGGAGTGGTGGGGTTGTTCAAGTTGAAGTCGCGTCGCGCACGAGCCGGCGTTAGTGACATCAAGGTTCGATGCAGGGCTGATACTGAGCGCTGAACGTCACCTTAACGACGAGAGGACTTGCAAGGCTGGACGGTCCTATTTTCCAAGACTCAAGAAACAGTAAACTTCGTTTCCCCTGCAGTCTCTAAATTCGACGTGACACGCGTAGCTCAGAGAGCAGATTCGCGTGCAGTCAGGCAAGGAGATCCTTCGAATGCGACGTGTACTGCAGCCGACAGTCGGTTGCGCGAGCAAGAGTTTACGGGCTGTCCTCCATGTCGTCCTCACTGCGCTTCCTCCCCATGCCCGTCCAACGCGCGACGCGCGGGCACGTGACAAGCGCTGAATAATAACGCCCAGTGCCGCAGCAGGACCGGGAGGCGCTTAGCACAAGTTCGACCTCGTCCTCAACGTTTGACGTCGACGTCGCACCAAACACCTGCTACAAGACAACGCTGGTCATCAACTTCAAATATTTAAGCACCATCGACATTCGTACGGCGTCTTTGGTACTATGTCTCCGCTACATTAGATCTGACCTCTGCTTCAAGGCCTTCCGTGTAGCTTTCCGCCTACGCGTCAACTTCCCGCAACTCCCGCAACTCCCGCTTCTCCAGCACTCCTATCTTGTCTACTCTTCCTCCTCCGCCTCCACGAGCTGTGCTGGTCCCAGCCGGCCTGTGTGATTCCATCCCCTATCTTGCCGCCGTCTTCGCCTTCCAGCTCTGCATGGAACGGTTTCGACGGTCGGTTTCTTCAAGAGCTTAGCTGCTCATATTGCCCCTCCTTCAGTCCGTCGTGCGGTCTCTTGCGCATTCGGTGCCCTGCCAATTAGAGTAAGTGGAAGTTCGAACTGGATACCCCCATCTCCGAGTCTGCCGACGTAGCGGCATAATGATTCAATGTTGCCATTGGATGTACGATACACGACAGCGAACCTTCTACGCATCGGCTTTCTTTGTCTCGCTTTGCTCACGTTCCTAATTACTCTGCTTACTCGAACTTGTCTCATAGCCCGAAGTGTGACCAGCCCGTGTTAGAAGCCCGCCCTGACGCTATCGAGATCGGTGTCAAGCCTCCTTTCTCCGTGCTGCTCCAACGAATGATTGTCGCGAAGGTCTACCGTGGTTAGTCATCAATTCATCCGTTTACCGCGAGGGCTGATATCCAAAGGTCTCCACGTTGCTGTCATGCGATCCACTTTGCCGCTGAGGCTCGCTTGTATAAGTTCCGCCGTCCTCGCGACCGAAGCATCTCCCTCAGGACCGCCCCCTTACCCCGTCCAAGTCCTCTGACTCTCATCGACACAACGAACATGCAACGCCATAATGAGCGCCTGCATCGCGGCTCTCGACAGCTCATCGGACGTGGTACGGCTTGCTTGCCTCCGTAGTCTTGTGTTTATGCTGACATCACCATAGATCGCCCTTCCAAGATTCATTCCGCCCGCCAGCAGATGAAGTCCAGCGTGGTCAGGCGGGCGGCCACCGTTCCTCGCACCTTTGAAGAGACAAGCGGAGATGTGCTCAATGCAACTGACAATATCAATGTCCGCCTGCCCGGATCCGATCTCGGTGCGTTGTCTCTTCGCGCCCTGTCGTCGAGGTCTCAGACGCCGTTTTCTGCAGCTGCTCTATTGCCCTCCACGGCTTTATCTGGTGACATCGGAAAAGAGACCACTTCGCCCTCCAACGAAGCACGCTATTCCTCGGGCTGTACGTGTTCGGCCTCAGGTTCCAAATCCTCATTTAACACGCATCGGACCTGATCTAGATGACGCCGATCCTGAAGACGAAGCGACCACAAGCTCCAGCTCGGAGGTAGTGCAACACTTCAGAAGTGGCGAGTGTTTGTCCTCAGGTTTTTATTCTTGTCTAACGCACGGCGTGAAGTCCATTTGTACGTGCGCAGGATGCGGCCCAACCGCAGGAACCTCTCGTACACGCCGCGCGAAGTTGTCGAGGCTCTGCTCTCGGAAGAGAAGCTTATCACGATCACCATGGAAGACTTCGCCAAGCTGTGGACCAGATGTGTCCACTGCGACCACATCATCGTCTGTGGAACCGAGGACGAGCACAGGTGCGGCGCTGGTCGGCATCGCGCATCGACCTGGGCGAGGCTCCTGGGCACTGGGAAGCCCGGGCTGCCTGACGCTCAGCTCAGAGACATCTTTGCGCTTTGCACGAGCTGCGACCGTGTCCGTTTTATTGATCTGACTCGATCTTGTCCTCACCTCTGTCGGGTCAACGTGGCGGATGATGAGTAATCCGTGTCTGTAATCGTGTACTCCCAGAAAGGAATGCGAGGCTCCTGTAGGACTCTGTGTATGTACAACAAAGTTTATGCGAATGGCGGGTATATCTGCTCCCGGGATCGTGGATCGATGGGGCCCGATGGGTTGGGGTTGGCGAAAGAGGCATATGACACGTGATGCATGATGTTCGAGCGCTACAGCCTCAGCGTTGCCCTTCGGAGTCGCTGTGGCCTTGCTTGGCACTGCGCACTCGCAGTACGTCGTCTCTCCTCTCGCTCTGTCGCTTTCAGCTCAACGAGGATAGTATTTGTTCCGCAGCCAAACCTCGTATCGCAATCTCCGATCGCCGTCAGCGGTCGCGAACTGTACGTTTTCGTCACAAACTTTGCGAATTCAGTGTCTCATCGGCAGCGTAGTGTCGACGATGGCCGCTGGTTCTTGGAACAAGCCTTCTCAACTGAGTAATCTCCGCCAGTACACAGCTGCAGAGAGACGTGCGCTCGGACTACCGGAGCCAATGTACGTATATCTTCCGTCTGGCGACATTCTTCCTCATGGTCTCGAAGCTCCTATGCGCAGCCATCACCTGTCCCATACGGACCCCGTACCCAAGCTGCGCAGCGACTCATTGATCGTCTGCGAAAGATCAAGACAGAGAAGAGTAACACAGATTCCGACGCGAGGTCGTGTTCCTCCCCTGAACGCGATGATGCCGGTGGCAATGTCCCGTGTCCAGCGCCTTCAGTGAGTCTGCGCAGTCTTCCCTGTCATAGAACCCTGTCTCATCGCGTCAGTCGAAACATCGCGTGCAACCTGTCCAGTCGTCGGCTTCTGCACCTTCTTCATCTGCAGGTAGGATATCGCCTACCTTGCGAGTTCGGTCATCGAGCTGATTAAATCGTTCAGAAGTCGTGGCGCTTGAACCTCTGTCTAGTTCGCCAGATACGAGTGCTGTACTCTCCGTGACCAGCACCGAAACCGCCGCCGTACACCCTATCATTGATGAGCCTGCGTGGCCTGAGCCCACCCAGCCGAGCTCAGCACCCGGGATTCACGGTGCGTGTACGAGTGCGGCTAGACCTCCCTGCTCCATAAGCTCACGTTTCTTCCAGCAGAAGATCTAATCTCAATCGAACGTCTCGACTACCCCGTCGCCGGCGCGGTGGCACCAGAAGTGAACGTCGCCCAGGACGCTCCAAATATCAGCGTGACTCGGCATTGTACCCATGAGAATGTCATCGAGAAGCGTGCAGACGACAGCGACGTCGAAATGGCTGAAAGCCACCCCGACGCGAAACCTCTTGAAGCCTTCGCACGCGAGGCCGACGTCAACTTGACCGAGGTCGGTCCGGTAAGCGACCATTGTCACTATGCAGATACATCGCTGATTCGTGCAGTCCAAGCTCCCTTCGTCAACCACGAGCGGAGAAGATGCCATCCCAATCGGCGATGCGAAGAAGATTGGTAAGGCCGACCGGGTTAGGAAAGCATCCAAGGGTACCACCGCTCCTAGGAAAAGCGACAGAATTCAAGGTTTGGATCCGGAATTCGGAAATCCCAAGTCAGTCATTCTGTGCTCGCCCATACGCCCACAGCTCACCTCATCGATCGCACGCAATAGGCTTTGTGATGTTCACTTCCCTACTATCCGGAATGCCTTGACGATTCAACAAAGCGACCGTGCCCGCCTGCTTCCGCGCGTCTGGCTGAACGATACTATCATGGAGTTTGCATTGCGGTACTTCTGGCTGGCTACACTGACTGTATTGCAGACTGACGACCGCCAACAGAACGTGGTATCACGAGCTTCCCACGCCGATCCAGGAGCAGACTCTCCTTCTCAATACTTTCTTCTTTTCTTTCTTGTACGCCCAGAAGCGAGGTCGTTCTGCTGCCAGCGCTCACTCTTTGCTTCCTTAGGTGCGAAGCCCCCTGGGATGAAGCCTTCGACAAAGCGAGAAGACAGTTTCCGAGGCGCATGAATATATTTGAGATGAAATACATCGTTGTTCCTGTGCAGTATGTCTACCTCCGACTCTCCATACGATCCGTCTGACAGATGGCAGTGTCAAGGAGGAAAATCATTGGTACATGGTCATTGTTACAGACCCTGCACGGTTGATATACCCGGCGGACGACCGTGATCCGGAGGGCGTCGTCAGAACATGGCCTGTGTACTGCGGGCGGCGAGGCTTTTCAAGAGCCGGGCTCGCCCCGATGGGCTGGGCTTTCGAGTTGAAGCATGGGCTGAACGTCCTTGTTCGCTGGTGAGACGCACCAACCGCTTTATGGCTTAGGCTGACCAGTCCCAAGTCCTACAATCTGGGTCATGGATTCGCGTTACCCGAGTCCTCAAGCTCGCGGATTGCAGCAGACACTGAAACAGCAGCACACGAAAGAAGGGAAACAATTTGCGAAGGAGATGGAACTGCATCTGGGCCCTGACCACGATGATGGCTTGCCCAGGCGACTCATAGGGAGAGGTCAGGACCCTTCACTTCTCATCAGCCGCTTCCTCTACGCAGAAGCCGCCCGCCAAGGATACAAGATGTTTTCTCCGTATACGGCTTTTGAGCTGCAGGTGAGCTTGTACCACAGAGACGCCTTCTATGCCTTACAGCACTTTATCAGGTCCCGCGCCAGGAAAACGACTACGATTGCGGCGTTTACGCGATACAGTTCGCGACACAATTCATGCGAAACCCTCAAGAGGCAATGAATTTACCCTTGGTGAACTCCCTGACACCGCTACGCCGTTCTCTAGGCTTACAGATTCCCAGTGTTCTGATCTGCGGACGTTCGACTGGGCCTGTGGGGATATTTCGGCGACCAGGAAGGCTTGGCTGAGAAGAGTTGACAGTTTCGTTCGCTCGAACGCCACGGCGCACAAGGCTTAGTCCCGAAGCTCTCCGATGTGACTGCTCGCGTGGTCGAACCCGTGGCTCTGTAGTCCCTGCGTCGGGATGTAGCCGACGTTCTCGCAGAAACGTTTATCTGACCGGATCTCGATTATGCATATGAATGACGTTCCAGTCGTCCGATTCTGTAGCGTTCTCCAAGCGAGATACGAGATGCGAGATGCCGCTCCTATACCCCAAACTTAATGACTCCAACGGACTCCACGGACTCCCCAGCTCGGCGACACTCGACGACGCTCGCGTGCCGAATTGGGTATGTCAACTTCTCCGTGTTTGGGGTCTCGACATGTCGTCAGGGGATACATAGCCACGGCCTCGCCTCCGCAGACCTTCGCGTTCACCCAGACAAACCCACCCACCGCTTCCTTACCCTGTACCCTCTGTCCGCTCGAGCGCAACCAAGACCTCGCTAGCCATGGATGAAGAGAAAGACTAGTACGTCTGCTCTGTCTTGTCGATCCCATATCGTGCTGACATGCTCCTTGATTTAGCGCAGATATCCAATGGCTCAAAAGCAAGGGAAAGCACTTCGCTCGTACAGTCTCAGCGTTTACGGACATCAACACGCTCCTCAAGGAGGGCAAAAAGCACCTACGGCGATTGGAAACCGGTGAAGTTACAAAGAGAGACATGGAGTTAACGTACGTCCTACCTCGCTGTGATCTTGCGACATTAGCTCACACAGCGACAGCCATCTTGTCCACGCCGAATCCGTGAAGTGGCTTCGTAGGCCTGAGAACAAGGAGCTCTACGACTATCTCATATGCACCAAGGAGACCAAGGACAAAGACCCGAAACATAAACAGCTTCGTGCCTCTCGCGCTTACTACGTATGATACTTTCATTTCCTTCGTACGCGTCTGCTCATCTCGGCGAGCCCAGTTTGACCTAGGCATGAACACCGCCAAGACCGAAGACACCTGGAAGGTCAGGCATGGGGTCTTGGATTGGATCAAACCCCGAGATGGCGAGCCCGATATCCGCGAGACCGCGAAGGATCATCTCGGCTTCGCACACCCCACGACTCGTCGTTTGCTCTGCCCGTGTACTTTGGACCCCGATGACCCTACGTGCGTCGTCTCCATGTTGTGCCGCCGACTTAGCTGACGAGACTGTGACAGTGTCCAGAGGCGTCTCGAGAACTTTGAAGTGACCACGACGAGCACGTACTGGCCGCTTTTCATGTATAAGGACGCCCACTACAACGAAGGGAATCCGTGGCAAGGATGGCTAGACACCAATCTGCTTACCGATGTGCGTTACACCGCCTGTCATATGTTGTGTTCATGCATGGCTCACGACCACGGGCAGGCGATCAAGTGTATCTTCACCGGTCGCAGCTCTGTCAAAGGCCGAAGCGCGTCGACCAAGAAGGGAAACGCCGCCATAAACGACATGACTGCGGTGACGCGAGGCACCCTCGCGTGGTGCCTGACCCTAGTCAGTAACTCTATCGTCTCCGGTGCATATCTTTCTCAGCAGTGATCTCTAGCTTCGCTTTGCCTTATCAAATGCGACATCGTTCCTACCCGACTGCACCACCTGGTACCATGACCTGTGGTACATGGAGCTGCTGTGCGACCTCTGGGACCCAGAGAAGGAGTATCAGGTTACCGAGATCATGCGACGTATAGATGAGTACGTCTCAGTATGGTCCTTCCTTTCGTACTTGCTAATATACAGTAGCGTCGTCTTTCCGGGGAGAGTACATGTATACCATGTGTCAGAGCTTCAATACGACCTCGGCGAAGCAGGGAACCCGGCTGAGCGTATGCTGGAGATTGCGCGTAAGGAAAACGAAGAAAGTGCGTATCTTGGTCTTCTCGGGCGATGAGCAGCTCCTGACGGCTTTATCGTCTTAGGGCGTCTCGAGGAAACTGGCGCAAGGTCGTCCCCTAGTCCAGGGCAATCTTCAAGCCCTCCTGACCCTGATAACGGCGATCCGCGGTCTCGCGAAGCAGGCGGCTCTCAAACACAAGGTATATATCTCTTCTCTAAGCTATCATAGGTGCTGATCATGCTCCTAAGGCTCCTCCGATCCCCCCCAGCGCGGGAAAAAGAGGTCTTTGGAGGAAACCGGTACGACTATCGATCCTGAGCCTGGCGCAAGCTGATCACCCTTCACCCAGGAGCAGGCTCGGACAGCGAGCAAGATGACAGCGGTGAGGCTCATGCTCTTCTGTTCGTGCACGCCGCGCTGAGTTGAATCTATTTTACAGACACCGGTCATGACGAACCGCCCAGCAGAGGCCGCGGACGAGGCGCGAGGCGTGGTAGGAACCGCGGCGGTCGGAGGCGAGGAGGTAAATCGCGGGGCAGACGATAGCGAGGGGTGGGGGGCTGATGCTGGCGAGATGCGTTCGTGTGCGGCGGCCATCTAGTACATGCCTGTAACAGTATATTTGCTGGATTGCGCGAATGTGATATCACAAGCTCGACCTGCGACGCGCGCTTTCGATGGCTCCCGACACCTGTACGCCGACGGGTATTCCCCTGTGGTATTCCCAGCCTTGTCAAGCGTGTAACTATGCTACATCTTGTAAGGCAAGGTTTTTTTTGCTGCTTCGGCATGGTCTGCAATCATGTAGCACCAAGTATGGCGTGCAATCATAGCTAGCTTGACATGACTGTCAACTATCCTGGACCATGTAAGGCCGGAATGTTCGCTGCCGCGACATGGCTAGCAATTGTACTGCACCATATAAGGTCAGAATGATTGCCAACGAGACATGGCTCGCACTTATCCTGCACCATATATGGTCAAAATTATTGCAGCCTTGACATGATTCAATATATGTCACGCTTTGTAAGGTCAAAATTATTGTAGCCTTGCCATGACTCAATATATGCCACGCTTTGTAAGGTCAAAATCATTGCAGCCTTGCCATGACTCAATATATGCCACCCTTTGTAAGGTCAAAATCATTGCAGCCTTGACATGGCTCTATACATTTCACACCTTGTAAGGCCGGAATACTCACTAACTGCCAAATATTTTCAAGCCACAGAATCGCGAAAAAGTGCTATAACCGTGTTATGATAGGGAGGCAAGGATCTCTGGTCTTTCAGCGAATTCAGGGTATATATAGCAATGTATCCCCGTATAATCTCTGGAGCGAAAGTCTGATGTGAGACCGAGGACGTCTATCGCATATGCGTACCATTCGTGGTGTTGTTGCAGGATGTACTTCTTGAAATGTTCGTTTTCGAACATCGTCTCGGAATCGGCCTGGCTCTTCAACGCTAGGACGGCGCCCTGCGACTCCCTGCAGGTGTATGCAGTTCCAAGCCCAGCGGAAACACCAGGTCCAGCCATACTGGTGGTCGTCAGCTGAAGGCTTTGGTGCGGCACGAGGAACTCACGCGCTTGCAGAGCCACGAATACTCCGGCTTTCTACCCCTTGCGTACAGTAGTGCTTTGGAACCAGGATAGGCGACGTGGTGTATGTCTTTGGAATGCCACCAGGCGGCGGGCGCGTGAGATGAAACGGAGGGGACCAATCGTACGTGACTGCCTTCGTCGGGTCGTTCGTATCCAGGTTAAAGAGCCTGTGAAAGCTACCCTCGACGAAGAACCCTACGTCGCCGATCTGAGCCTCCCCCGACGCCTGCGGTTCTGGAACCCAAAGCGCCTGGCCGTAGGGAAGGGTCTTGGCGAGGCTGTCGGCATAGATCTCGTCCGGACCTGCTGGAGTGCGATGGCTACGAAACATGCTCGGTTTGGAGGAGGGCAGGTATAGACAGTGTCGTAGGGTGTGGTGAGAGTTGTTGAGCAGGCTGTGAGCTCCAGAGCGAGCTCACTTCCCCCGCTTCGAAGTGACCTCGCTTCGCGACTCGCGAGGCGCCGACGATGGCCTTGTACCGTAATCGACCGTGCCTGAGGACGATTGTGCAAGTGTGATTGTTGGCAGACCTCGCTTTCTTCTCGAGACCAGACTCTCAATACTATACACTGGGTACGATATGTAATCTCGCCTGGAATCTAGCGACACGCCGCGCTGTAAATTTTGACGTCTATTACAATGCTGCCAGTCCTGTGCTATCGCAACCGCTCCGCATCTCGAAGATTCAACAGGCCTAGCGGCCCGGACGCTGAACGAACCAGAATGCTCCGACTGTCCGGCAGAAAGTTTGTGTCCTTGAGCGAACGTCCGCCAGCAACAGCCTGGTAGGTGTACAACAGTCCCCGTGCCTTGGCATCAAACACCTGCAGATCCCCACCCTCGTCTCCAACAATGAGATATTGCCCATCCTGAGAGTAGGCAAGGCATTGAATCTTGTGTCTCGCGGTAAACACATGGCGCGGCTGTCCGGTGCGCGCGTCGTAGCAGACGAGCGCCTTGCCCTCGTCGCAGCACGCCACGACCTCGGCGCCGTCGGGTGCAAATTCGACGGGGCTGGTGAGGCCACTCGGGTGGTTAATTGTGAGGCACGCACTTCCCGTGATCGCGCACCATATCTTCACTTCACCGCCGGGTTGCGTGGCAGTGACGATGCGGTCTCCCGCGCGCGACAGCACCCAGTGCAGTGCCTTGCCGTAGCGGTGACGTAGAATCGCGACGTGCTTGTGCGCGCGGAGGTTGTAGATAAGGCAGGAGTAGTTCAGGCCGATATAGAGGCGGGAGGAGTCTGGGGAGAACTGGAGCGTGTGCATGTCGCGCTTGAGCATTGTGAACGAGTGCAGACAAGCCCCTGTCTCGGCGTCCCAGAGCTTGAGACAATCTCCGCGGAACGTTGAGCCGGTGACAATGATAGATGAGCAAGGGGAAAAGGCGACCATTTCTATGTCTCCGTCGTGCCCTTCGAGGTGATGGCGGATACGACGGTGCCGAGTGTCCCATACGATGGCGGTGCTGTCAGCTGATCCGGAGACGAAAGCGTCACCGGACGCCGCAAAGGTAATGCAGCTAATGTCCTTGGTGTGCCCTTCTAAACGCTGGAGGAGCAGCCCATCGTGGATTCGCCAGATGTAAAGGAGAGGACTATCGTCAAATGAGGCAGCAAGGAGGTTTCCGTCGAGAGAAAGAGCGCAGCATGTACATGCTGTCGATTGACGAAGGGGATCGGAGAAAGCAAGCTGGTGACATTTGAAAGGAATAGCGCCTTCGGGTGGAGCCCCAACGAGCACGCGCTTGGTTTCTAGAGAGGCTGCGCCGTTAAAGGTAGAAGCTGGCCACTCTTGCAAGTCTCGCGCGTTAATTCCTCGACGAGAGAAGGAGGTCTCTCGTTCGCGCGATACGACGTCTTCGGCGCAGATAAAACCGACTTGGAAGATACCGGACATGATTAGATGACACTGACAGCTTTGCAATATGAGCAGCTTACACGGCCCGTCGACTTCAACAGGCGGTTGAGACTTGCGCAGGTAGCTGGCAAAGTCGATTATCCTTTGGCCATCCTAGCAAAGTGTCAGTCAATCCCGCCTGATGATGTATCATGGGACGTACAAGGATAATGTTGATGTCATGGTCGCTCACAACTGCCACTTCGGCAGCCGTAGTCTAGAGAGTGATCAATCAGACATGACCTAGGGCCGATATTGTAAGGATATTCGTACTTCGAATATATAGTAAATGAGGACAGATAAGGGGTCGAATAGCTGTGAATGATAGTTAGCTATCCCGCGCGGTTTCAGGTATAAGATACGTACATTGCTATCAAACATGTTTCTCGCAGGTTCTGGTTCTATCCCGTTTATATGCTTGATGTACGATCCCCCGTCATTACCGTTGTCGCCCCGAGGGAGATCATGGTACCCTGCGCCTGCCACGATTGTCCGCATGAAGTAAAATCGCCGGCGGACCATGTAGCGTTTTATAAAGACACACTGGTCCTTCGTGCGACAACGTGAGTGATTATTGTGGACAGTAGGAGTGCTCTGCGCATAGTGACAGCCCTGGCGTTCCATCATCGGCCCAGCCGCGGAGTATGTGTACGATCCGCTCACGCGAATTCGCGCCGCGCCGCCGGCCTGGCCGTCGAGAGACACGCCCGCGCTCGAAGACATGTTGCTGAAGGCGGCTGTGGCCCAATCGGCCTCGGTCTTGACCCAGCCGCTGACCATGACCAGGTCTGCTTCCCCGACGCGAACATCGAGCTCGTCTCTGACGTAGGACAGCCAGCGGTCGTGGTTGCGCGCGATATACCGCTTCAGAACGCGACTGTCGAATATCGTCTCGCTTTCCGCCTCGCTCTTGAGCTCCAACGCTGCGCCCTGGGCTGCTCTGCAGGTGTACTCGGCGCTGACCCCTGTAGACGAGGCGGCGCCGGGCGTACTGTGCCGTCGAGTCGCATCAGAAGGGGTACTCTTGACAAGAACTGAGGGACATACACATCGACCGCAAGCCCTAGCTGTGTTCTCTCCACGCCGTGACTGACATAGACGTTAGGGACTAGCGGCCGAGCTCTGCGGTCGATCCGTAACACTCGTGGAGGTAATGGCTCTGCGAGCGTAAAAGGCGGTTGCCAAAATGTGACAGCGTGTTCGGACGCGGAGCTATTGAGATTGAAGAGCCTGACGAAGGCTCCGTCTGATATGAAGCCAAGATCGCCTATTTGTGGCTCTCCTGTGGTGTGCGGCTCCGGATACCACAGTGCGCGACCGAGGTGAAGCGCCTGAAGACTGTGGGAGTATATCTTGTCCGGAGCTGACGGCAAACGATAACGATCAAGCATGTGAAGCAATAGCGTAGAAGGGCCAGTATATGCTTTGGAGGTGAAGGTGCTCTTTGCTTTCGGTGGACGAGGCCAGGGCGGCGGTCGATAACAAGGACAGTTCCAGCGCTATCATCCGAACGAGTGCACGCGGCGGCGACTCAGCGGTAAACGCCCTAACTTTTACATACCGGCAGACGGGAGAGTGAATGCGAATCTTGTACCTGTAATAATTCCGGTATTCGTATGAAGTTGTCTGTAGCACGCGGAAGGTTATGTGCACAATGCTGGATCCTCAGAAATATCCGTGCACCGCCGTCTGCACAAAAGCCAGCGCGCACAACAGCCATTAATACTGCCAGTCTACTAAAACGAAGCAGGTCATCCCTGGGCAGAAACGTCGCTGTCTAGCTCGCATCTCGTCTACGAATACCCTTCAGCCGGTCAATGAAATCGATAATCGGACCTTTATCCTCCATTCGGTGGTGCATGGAGACCCGCTGGCTCTGCATCTCGGCAGATATACGATGGGATAGTCGCTCGAATGTCTCGGGCGATGTATCGCCGCTGTACACAATGTCGAGGCTCGTTTGCGGACAGTGTCGTGCCAGGATGGACTCGATGAGTGCCCAGTCCGGCTCCTCGCGGCGCACGAGAGAGCCATAGTCTGCGATAATAATCTGTCGCAGGAATCGCGTGTCTTTCCGTGGCGCAGAGCCGACGACGAAGTCGACCTCAAGACCGATAGGATCAATCATGATACGTATGCTACCTGCAAGGATAATGTTAGAAGTGGACCCACTCCGGAGCGCTGCGGTACATGCCATCCGATAGCTTCAGCACGCTGAGCGCCCTAGCGCCGTACGCTTGAAGTAGTGCTTGAATAAGCTGCCCACCGCAAAGCATAGACGCCTCAGCCCTCTCTAGAGGAAATGCTTCGTCTGCATCCTCCCAGAAGCAGGAGGCGAGCGCAATCCAGAGGAAGGGCCAATACTCGGTGCACGTGCTCGCAAAAATCCCCGTGAGCTCGCGAAACGTCCACTTGCGCCGCGGGACATCGGCCGAGTTGCAGGGTACAGTCCACGTTATATTGTCGAGCTCGACCGCTTCCAAATAGTGTAACGCCGCGAGCTGGCGGAGCAGGACGCTGAAGGAGTAGAAGCGATAGCCGGAGAGCCGGATTGTGGCGAGGCGCTGAAGCGCGGGCGGGTAGCCGTGCAGCTGCGGCCACATCGTGCTGGGACAACAGCCAGCCTGGAAGTAGGCTTCGAGGCCGCAGCACTCTAGTCGACGGATGTTAGGGAGGAGCGCGTTCAGCGGGCCGCGCAGGCTCCGCCAGAAGTAGGAGAGCTCGCGGCGGTCGCTTGTACCGAGCTCTAGCTCTTGCACGTGCGGTGAGAGCCAAGACGAGAGGTCTGAGCTGAGTATGAGAACGAAGGTGTCTATGTCGTTGTTGCATGGCAGTTGGATGCGACGGAAAAGCCGTGGACGAAACTTGCAAGCCCAGCGTTTAGAGACGGGGGAGAAATCGAGAGCGGTGTTCTTGATGCCCGACCCGTGGCTATGCGCAGAGACATCGAGCAGCTCCAGTGAAATGTAGTCTATGATGTCCAGCGGTATTCGAGACCATATCCTTGGATTGGCTGTCAGGGCTAGGTGGGCGATATAAGAGTCATAGGATGGTATCCAAAGTTACTTGAAGGGCTAACTTCCCGTAACTTTGGTATACCAAAGTAACGGTACGTTACTTACCGTAACGTTCCGTTACTTCCCGCTAATCCCAGCACTTGTAAGTTAATTTGC
>BPQB01000193.1:0-15652 GCA_019973155.2 Phanerochaete sordida | reverse complement strand
TCATGCCATCAGCATCACACTATCACACACAATTATTGTAGCTGCTAAACAATAAGCAGAATGTGCTAGAATAATGTTTTTGTTTTAGCCCCAAACATGAATTGCCTTATTTTTTGCAGCCACTGTACAAGGCAAAAACTGAGTCATAGTGATTGTAACAGATAGGAGGCTCTTGATTATTCCGAGCGCCGGCCATCAAGTTGCTAAGGTAGACCCAGGGCATTCGCGACTACATCACGTGATAAGCGCCTGTCATGCTTCAGGCCGGTCTGGCAGTGCAAGAGCACTTTGTGCAAAATTCGAGCAGAGAGACGTCAGGAAGCAATTTGGTCTACATAGAACGATGAAAGATGTAGTATTCGTATTTTCTATGTGATTACATTTTGCACAGAGAGATGTGAGGGCATTGAATAAAGGAAAAGGGCTTCGAAGGTGACATTATCTGGAAATTTAAGTCAAATGCCCGAAATGCTCGGAATAATGGCTCACCAGTAGCGAAGGGCCGCGCCGCCAACCGCACCACGTTCAGCACTTCACAGCCTATGGGAAGACTCAACTAACAGGTGAAGGCTGCCTGCCAAAACCTTGTGCAAGCCCGAAAGGCGTTGAAGAGGGATAATGGGAAGAAGGAAAACCTACAGGTGAGTACCGGTTCATATCATCGGTCACCACTGCTTACCTGGGTGGAAGCACTCGCATCCACCTCCCTCCCCTTCCTCAGACAACACGGTGCCCCTCGAAGGGCCGCTAACACCTCGGAAGGCCTGGCGGCGCTTCAACGAAGCTGTTAAGGAGCTTATCCATCCGGCTTGGGCACACCTAGAGCAATCTCCACGGCAGCGCTCTGGGCAGCTCGCCAGGATGCAGTCAGCCTCGCAAGCAGACCGAAACAGTACAGAACTCACCACAGCGTCTCCCACTACATCCGACAAACCCCTGGCGCCTTGCACTGATCAAGACGACGAAGATTGGGACGACTTCGCGGAAGCACAACCGAGTGCCGCCGATGGCCACAATTCACGCGCAGCTGAACATGAAGCAAGGCAGCACGTACCGAAACGCGGCGCATTCGTGCCTCCGCCAAGTAGAGACGAAGCTCGTGCCGCGTTGGCAGACCTCTCCGCTCTGCTGATGCCGCGGAAACCGAACGGGCAAACGTTGCACTTCAAGGACGATGATCTCCTTAGACACCGGCTCGAGTGAATGGAATCATTTCTGCATCTATACACTACTCACCTGGACCTCGGCTGGATCGCTGCGTCTGAACGTGCGGCCGATGCGTGCCGCTACGGGAGTGCGTACGCGAAGACAGTTTGGCGCTGAACACGGGCATTTGTCGCGAACCGACACAATATTCCCTCCAACCTCTATGGTCAGTGGTTGTTGTCAATGCTCAGGAACGCGGATCTTGTGAGCGCGCTGGGGGAGTACCTCCAAAGCACCGGGAAGTTCGTTCGTGCTATGGACGTGGTCAAGTTCTTGGCGGATCCCGAGGTGCAGCAGAAGTTCGGCCTAAAGAAGGGGATCAGCCTCTCTGCCGCACGGTCGTGGATGCACCAGATGGGTTACCGGTGGAAGCGAGAGCCGTCTGGACAGTATGTCGACGGTCATGAGTGACCTGATGTCGTCAAATACCGCCAGGACTTGTATCTTCCTGCGCTCGAGAAGCTTGGACCACAGCTTTGGGTCTTTGTCGATGGTGTCGAGTATGATGACCTAGAGGCTCCGTTTGAGGGGCGGCAAGTGGTGATATGGTGGCATGACGAGTCGACGTTCTACTCCAACGATCGCCGCTTGGTGCGCTGGTGCCAGACCAACGAGACGGCAACTCCGAAACCGAAGGGCGAAGGCTATTCGATAATGGTTTTCGACTTCGTTTCTGCAGACTACGGCTGGCTCTGTTCTCGCGACGGCAGTCGGACTGCGAGGATCCTCTTTCGTGCGGGAGCAAATCACGACGGATATTTCACACATGTAGAACTTCTCGTCCAGCTCTCCACAGCCATGAACATTCTGCAGCATGACTACCCAGACGACATACACATCTTTGTTCTCGACAATGCTCCTTCATATCTGAAACAAGGCGACAATGCTCTCTCTGTGCAGCATCTGTCAAAGGCTCCTACACTCCCACGCAACCCCTGGTTTGGGGTGCCCGTCCCTGACAAGACTGAGGATGGGAAGTTGCAGTACAACCCTGACGGAACGGTTCTGAAGAAGAAGGCTGCTCTGGTAGGTGCGAAGCTTCTGGACGGCACTCCGCAGTCTTTGTACTTCAAGCCTGGCCATCCCCGGGAAGGCATCTTCAAGGGCATGGTCCAGATTCTCATGGAGCGCGGAATCGACGTCTCACACCTCAAAGCGGAGTGCCCAAGTTTCAAGTGCCCAAACGGCGGTGATGACGACTGCTGCGTGCAGCGCATGCTCTATAACCAGCCGGATTTCCGAAGCGTCAAGACTCTCTCATGGAGCAGCACTGCGAGAACCGTGGCTTCAAGGTCATCTATCTGCCTCGCTTCCACTGCGAGCTCAACCCAATTGAGCAATGCTGGGGCTACGCAAAGCGGGTCTACCGAGAATATCCACGGTCAAAAACATACCCCGATCTCGAGCAGAACGTGCTGCGGGCTCTCGAGTCTATACCTCTCGAGATAATAAGGAAGTGAGTGTCATTTTATTTCATTATACATAGTTTTATCTGCTATGGGTAGATTTTACCGGCGTGCAATGCGCTTTGCAGACAGGTACCGTAAGGGATTAGACAGAGAGAATGCGGTATGGGCAGCAAAGAAGTTCCGCGGTCATCGTGTACTGCCTCCTATTCAGGAGCTCAAAGAGGCTCTTGAAGCACGCAAGCTATCATAAGCATACCCCATGTACTGGCAAATGGATGGAAGAAGATGGAATACTATACTCATAGCTGTCTACCCGCGGTCTGCGGTTCGGATATATCGTACCCGAATTGAACATGTCGTGTGACGCACGTGATGCGTAACGCTGTGACGATAGTGGTCACGGATGCCCTGGGTCTACTTTATCAGCCTGGTGGAACACCGCTTACTTGAAGAAAATTCCAGGCCAGGCTGTCAATCTCAGTGAGAATCGCGTCACCCCGGATTGGCTCCGGCGTACCAGGATCTACCTGAAGTGGGCGGAGCTTACCCAGATGTACTCCGCTTGCTTCGGTGCTGCAGGACGTTTACATGCTGCGTACCTAGTCCACTCCATTGTACTCACGTCAAATATAATGTTTCCGTCGTCGCGTTTTTGTCTTGTGCTTGCTCACCATGCTGTGTGTATGAGCGGACGGCACGTCGCGCGTCGTGGGCGCCTCTCAATGAACACAAACGCATCTACGGCACCGTCAAGAACACGCCTGACTACAACATCTGAGAATACAGGCAGCAGCCAGTTTTCAGGGTAATTACTGTAAGTAGCTACATTGGTATCACTACCTCCTACTAAGACTCTGCAGTTTGAACCATGCCCCCTGCGCAGTGAGTTGTAGATGGCAAAGTTAAGCTCCGCTGCCATTGTAGCCTTCGCTGCAAGCAGGCTGGCGCATGGCTCCGCTGGTTCACTTACTATGACCATTAGAAGCGCGTAAATCGGCTGGAAAATGTGCAACTACATCCAGGAGAACCTGAACGAGGTCCACATGTTCCCGCTAAACATGCCTGGCAGTCTCAGGAGTTAGATTTGAAAAGCAGCGAGGATACCGATACAAACGTAGTATAGCGCTGTTATACTTCTCCGGGTTTATTGGCTCTCATTGGCGCTCAGTTTACCATTGACAATGGAGCCGATCTGAGCCACGCGGGCTCTGCTGTACATTCCTCAGATGACAAATGGAGCGCCGAGCCTGTGCCACCTGCACGTCCTTGGGAGGACCTTCCAGGGCCTCCTGATTCTGATCTTAATGACTCCGGATCGAGCTCTTCGGGAACACCAGCAGCCCGGCCAGACCCTGGAAGCTTCCATGATGACGACAAAGAGAACGAGGACGAGATCCTCCAAAGGCCTGAGCTAGACAATTACATGTTCTTAGAGAACCACCACATCAAGGACCTCGAAACAGCTCAGCTGTTCATCAATGTGTTGAAGGCTGCTGCTCTTGAAGACGATCTGTCTCCTGAGGTCCTCAAACGCCTTCGCAATCCAGTGACAGGGCCACTGCAGCTTAACAGCACTGAAGAACGCCTCTCCATCGAGATCTACCTCGGACTCAAGAATGCTCTTGCAGGGCCACTACAATATCGTCCGCAATGCCACCCTCCGCTACGACCCTACATCTGCTATGCTCTCCTTCGACGCTGTTAAGCGCCGTGTGGCGGAAATCAGTGGCGTCTTTTCTGTGTACCACGACATGTGTATCAAAAGCTGTGTTGGGTTTACCGGGCCGTTTGAAGACCTGGACTGCTGTCCTGTGTGCTCGGAGCACTGTTACAGACAAGACGAGCTTGAACGCAGTGGCAAGAAGGTTCCTGTGCAGCAGTTCTTGACAAATCACATGGGGCCTGCCATCCAGGCCATGTGGCGCTCGCCCAAAGGTGCCGAGGCTATGAGCTATCGCCAGCACTGCACTGCACCATTCTCAAACAGCTTCAAGCCAAAAAGAAGCATCCACCATCCACCATCCTTTCCTTCAGTCCCCGAGGACTACATTCATGGCTCTGACTACATTGAAGCTGTTCTATGTGGCGACATTGGTGACAACAACACCGTACTCATGCTATCCTTCGATGGTGCTCAGCTCTATCGCAACAAGGCCTCTGACATCTGGATCTACATCTGGGTTATGATGGATCGTGGACAAGATTCCCGTTAAAAGAAACACAATCACTGGGTGCAAGCGCCGGGTGTACGCCGTCGTTTTAGGCTGTCTGTGAAGGGGTACACGGAGGGGTCTAGTTAGGTGTTGCTGATTTACATATACAGCCCAGTGTTTAGATAGCGACAGCTCAGTGCAGACGGCAGCCACCTGTACAGGTCCTCTGCGGCTACCTCTGCGCCATCAATTCACCCACGTGGAGGTCCAGAAATGTAAATCATTGGCATCTGTGGCGATGCGCATACCTTGTCTGACACAGCCCTGAATAGCCAACTGAAAAAGACCTAAAAGCAACCCATATAGCCCGACCCGGAACCCAGTGAATGCCTATGTTGGTGGTGTTATTCCGGGTCCGAACAAGCCGAAGAACATCAACTTGTTCTTGTTTCCTGGCTTCCGTCACCTAACTGCTCTTATGAAGGAAGGTCTTCCTGTGTGGAACAGTGCAACACAGCAGCAGTTCTCCTCTGATCCATACATTATTGCCTTCGGTGCCAACCAACTCGGGATGACCTAGTTAACAGGCCTTGTCAAACACCATGGACGCTTCGGCTGTTGACTTTATTGCCCCTTTCCAGGGCGAAGGAAAAAACAGAGCGGACACTACTTCCAGGCTGCGCAGCTTCCTAATGGCTATAATGTGGCGAACTCGAATCATCCTGACGTTAACATGAACCAAATCATCCACGAGACTCATACCAAGAAGACATAGCATTATAATGCAAATCTCGAGCAGCTTCTCACTCAGTCACGGTCACAGGCTGCCTATGAACAGAACCGTCTCGAGACAGCAATAAGGAAGCCCAGCATCATCACTAGGTTTCCCATTGATCGCACTCTTGGCGCGCCTTGTGCTTTCCAAAGCAACATCTTCCACTTTGGGTCTCTGAACGCCGCCAATCTATATGTCACACTCTTTTGTGGAACTATTGATTGCGAGGCTGGAGATGACCACAGCACGTGGGACTGGGCCATCCCATGACACGGTGCTCTGGGAGCAGCACGGAAGAGGGATTGCCAGCACCCGCCCATATTTTCCTGGCTCATTTGATCGGCCACCACAAAATATTGCGGACAAGCTCAAGAGTGGCTACAAGGCCATTGGGTTCCAGCATTGGCTCTACGGCCTTGCGCCTGCACTACTCTATGGGCTGTTGCCACGTCGGTACTGGCGCCACCTATGCAAATTTGTGTGCGCCATGCGCCTCCTGCACCAACACCGGCTTACCCATGATGAGATCATCACAACTCACACCCTGATTGTCACCTGGTCGCAGGAGATTGAGACACTATACTGCCAGCGGAAGGTGTCTCGGCTGCATTTTGCATGCCCAAGTACCCATGGACCTGTTCATCTTAGTTTTGAAAGCTTCTGATGGGGCCCTCAGGCCGGCCTCAACCAGGCGGCAATGGAGCGGACAATTGGCAACCTTGGCCAGGATATCCGGCAGCACTCGAACGTCTACGCAAATCTTCAGCAAATCACTCCTCGACGCTGCCAGGTTAATGCCATCAAGGCTATCAACCCGTCCTTTACATCCGAGCCAGGAGCCCCTCGTGGCGTATTTCTACTCAAGGATGGCTACATTCTTTCGTGGGATGCGGGGAAGACAGCACAGACTGTTTCTGGTCCTGAAGCAGCTGCTCTACGTGAGTTTGCCCGCAGCGAAGGAATTTCGTCATGCAAAGCATGGCTACGCAGCCCGAGGATTGCACAATAGGCCCGCCTGCACCTGCCAAATGGGCAGAATGCCCGCTCACTCTGGAAGGAATCACTGAAGACACTGGAAATGCTGCGAACATCGCGGAATGTCAAGGTATTCATTAACATCTGCACTGTATCATCTTGCATATAGTAACACCTTCTACTTTACTTTACACAGGCAAACCGAGTATGACGAGGTCTATTTCTTCTTCCGTATGGAGGTAGAACAAGGACAACCTCCATGCGACTTTGCCCTCATTTTGCAATACAGCTGCTCAGCCCTCGAGTTGTTCAAGAAGTCTTTTGAGACTGTTTGGTCCTGCAGTTCTACAGGGGATGATAATCTCGTCATCGTAAACGTTCAGGCCATCATCTCCGTGGTTGCAATCATCCCGCATCCACTTTGTGAAGGGTACGGCGAGCTTGCAGGCAAGGTCTTTGTCATGGGAAAGCTGGGAACAGGCTCTATCAGCTTGCATGATGAGGATGACAATATAGACGATGATGATGAGTGAATGTATTATATATTGGTTATCAGACAGATACATATTATCAACGTTATCAACCTCAACTCCTCGCGCTCCCGCAGCGGTCATCCTGGGCTTGTTGATGTACGCAGGGCGTCATTGAGTGCTGGCGTACGCGTGCGCGACAAGCTTCCACGGTGGTTGTCCTTCGCGTGTCGGTGTACGTGTTCGCGCGGTTTGTCGACGTGCGCGGCGAGCTCGCGCTCTCGCGGCGGTTGTGCTTCACGTGCGTTCGTTGTCGTGCGCGGTGAGCTCGCACTCCTGCGGCGGTCGTGCTTCGCATGCCGGCATACGCACGCGACGGCCGAGTTCATTGTGCGCGTAAACGAGCTTGTGCACCCGCAGCAGCCGTCTTGGGCGTACCGTCATACACAGGCAGCGATCGAGCGTGCCGGCGGACGCATCGCGATTCCGCGGCGGTTGGGAGGCAGTCGAGTCCATTGTCGTACGCACGGCGAGCTTACGCACTCACAGCAGTCGTCTTGCGCGTGCTGTCATATGCAGGGTGAGATTGCGCTCTCATGGCCGTTGAGTCCGTCGAGTTCGTCGTCGTGAGCGCGAGACGGGGCGTTTCGGAAGCAGCGAGAACTTCGCTATACAGAGATCAGCTGCTTGGGCAAGAGCGGACCCTGTGAAGGACACGCACCAACACGCACCAGCGTTGAGCGGGCTGCCAGCTTGCGTCCCAGGCAGCCATGGTATCTCGCTCTGGGGCCTTTGCGAGAAGAGCCGCCGGGGAGGGGGATTGTATTCACGGCTAAGACCGCAGCCAATGGTACCGTGGAGGTCATCGATAGGTTGGAATGTCTATAGCGTCATGATTAGCAAAGGCTGGCTCATAGATTATGGATGGACGCACCAAGGTTGTGTCCCTTGGCTTTGTGCACGGGCTACTCTGGACTTCGAGTCCCAAGACATGGGCTGGAGGTGTTATGTTGGATGCTGCTGCACCTTTGGGTAGCTGTACGACAACGAAGAGCGCAACGGCAGGATTCGCAGGCTCGTGGGGGAGCTCGGGCACCAGCTCTGGAGCGTGCGGCAGAGGCACGTCCAGATCTTTCACAAGCTGGTTGTCATCGCCTCGTGCGCAGACTCCACAGTGGTCATGGCAGAGCATGCAGCGGCAAGGAGGTGGTTGTGGTGAGAGGAAGAGGCGTGCAGCACAGATGATGTCGGGCTCTGGCGTTTATCCAGTACCCCAGACGCAGAAGCTTGCCCAGAGCGCTCGGCGTCCTGCGCTCTGAGCCTCGTTACAGCCTCCATGTCGTCTGCACAGCCCGCTTTGCTCAAATGACCACCTCACCATCTCTGTGACCGCCATGACCATCCTCTCCACCGCTTCATCTACTGTGGCGGCGTGAACGGTACCAACCGTAACGCATAACGGGCGGCCGGTTTGGTTGGTAATTAGGGTATGGTTCGTAACGCATAACGGTGGTCCGGTTTGTAACGTAGAAATTGTAATATACATTTAATCCGAGGTCCCCGAACCGTCTGTAGCGGCACCCCAAGGCTCCCTCGCATCATCAAATGCCCAAACATCCTCCGTAGCTGCGTCAGTGCGAACATATGAGCCATCTCAGACCTCGACAGTATCTGTGGGGACACAGTGGAGCTCACGCTGAGGCGCGAGAGCGGACTCAGGCAGAGCGAGATCCAGTGCGTCCCGTATAACGCTGCGCAAGGGAACGTCCGTGTCATCATAGCCGATGCCAAGTTCATCGCCTTCCTCCTGCGGCTGGAACCCGAGCAGGCCGTCGATATCACCGATTTTACCTCGAATTTCATCGGCCAGGACTGTGTCTCTCTTGAGGTACTCATGATAAGCCATCTTCGCTTCGCGGCTGGTGACAACAGCTTCCAAAAGGTTCCACTTGGATGCAGAGCACTTCTCCCAAGCTCGTTGCACAATGCTGCGCCCATGCGAAGTGTCCATGAATTTCCAGGCCTCGACAATCGCCTGCACCGACGCATCACGGAGCACAGGGAGAGACGTTGAGAACTGCACTTGCTCGGGGGTGAGGCCGTCTGCAACTTGCTCGGAGTGCTGCTGGACCAGAAGGCGGAGGGCGTGCTGACGAAGCTAATGTGGAAAATACCGGTGCAATTTGCGGGTATATAAAGAAGGAAGACGTTCGGGAAACGGGTGCGGACAAAGGTGCGGAATGATTCGCTGAGGTGGACCGGGTAGCAGTCCAGCAGCAGAATCGCCTTCTGGCCCTCGGGAAGCCCTCGAGCTGCAATCGTGTCTTTGAGATAAGGCTCGAGGACCTCGATCATCCACTATCGATGTGGTATGTTAGCTGGAGGTTGAGAGGTAATAAATATAATGACTTGCCTCCTTCATGGTCTTCTCAGTGCTGAAATGGCTGGTCCGCTTCGGGCTATTTGCAAACGCGAAACGGAATCCAAGTTCCTCCGCTTCAGGCATCCCGGAGGCGGTAGCCTTTGGTAGAGAGGCCTTCGTCTTTCCGGCCCAAACTTGCTGGAAGGGCAGCATGTCTCCAGCAGCGGTACTTCCCACACACAGGGTGTAGGCACGCTTCTCTTCCTTCGCCACCACATCGATCTGCCGTGCGCCTTTCTCTTCATAGGTCATCTGCTGATGCGGGAGGATGTACATGCCTACCTGATCCATGTTGATCCACAAAAACGCAGGGATGCTGTAGAAGAGGGAGAGATGAACCACACGGAAGAAAGTGCGCTCGCACTGCTCTGTTGCATCAGCCGGAATGTGCGCTGCAGCACGGCTTCCCTTGCGGATGGACCAGTTGAGCTTGCTTACAAAAAATTGGCTGATGAACGACTGATATTCTATGAGCAAAGGCGAGCACAGAAAGGCTGTATACACACCTCTGAGCACTTGAAGGTCTTTAGCAGATCGGGCTCTTCTTTTTGGATAATTGCCAGGAAAATCGAGCGGCCAAGAACACGATTTACGGCGACTCCAGAACGGCGAAGGGCCTTGAGCTGTGTTGTGACTTCCTTGATAATGCCGGGGTACCTCGTCAAGGCTCCGACGCGTTCAAAAGATGCCAGAGCGCCTCGATTGACGACCTTCTCTAGGGTCTTCTCCGACCACTGCTTAAGGTTCGTGCCGTCCTCGGATCGCGCGATCCAAGGATGGATCGTGCCCTTGTGTAGGTGACTGAATAGCTCCGGCAAGTCGCGCTGGAGCGTTCGCGCAATAGCGGCTGCTGACCAGCCAACGAGAGGGGCGATGCTATTGATGTGAACCCAGAGGAAAGGATGAAAGTGATTGGTGCGAGTGTGCTTTCAGCGGACGACACCGCTGCGACCACTGAGACGCTCCGGAGCACATACTGGTGGTGGTGGATGAGCAACTGAGTGTATTGAGACGAGGAGTGGCTACTGACCTGGTGGTGGTGGATGAGCAACTGAAGGCCCAAGTCCGCCCCACCAGGGTTTATAACTACGCTGATCCGGCGCTAATCAGGCCAATGCACAGAGGAAGAACTGAGAAAGCGCTACAAAGGAACGGATAAACCTAGGACAAAGGAAAGGTGAAAGACAATAAGACAAAGGAATGTCCCAAAAGGAAAGTGCCACTGAAGTGAGTGGCACCAAGGCCCAGACCGAGTCCATGGGGCCACTGAGGCGGAGAGGTGCCTGCAGCACGCACTCCAACACTCCCCCCTGATGCAGCACGTCTCAGCATGCATGCAGCTCCCCCCAGAACCCGCAAGTCTACTCCAAGCCCAGGAGCCGGCGCAGTGCAGTGACTTTGACCGGAGGCAGTGCCTTGGTGAGGACATCTGCAAGCATCCAGTCGGTCTGCACATACTGCGGGTTGATCAAGCCCTGCTCAACGACATCGCGCAGCCAGTACAGGCGCAGCTGGATGTGTTTGAGTCGCCCAAAGTGCTCCGGGTTCTTGGCAACCGCGATGGCCGAGTTGTTGTCCATGAACAGCGTGGAAGGGGACTCTGAGAGGTTGTAACCGAATTCCTCGAGGAGATTCCGCATCCACATGATGTCCCGGCCGGCCTGGTTCGCTGCAACGTACTCTGCCTCGGTGGTAGAGTGCGTGACCATGCCCTGCAACTTGCTGCTCCAGTCCACTGCGCCAGTGCCCATCATGACGACGTAGGCACCGGTGGATCGCAGTGTGTCACTGTCCCCAGCATAGTCGGAGTCCGAGTAAGTCACAAACAACTCCTTCGTCGCAGCAGGACAGTAGGTGAGCTGCAAGTCCTGGGTTCCTTTGAGATAGCGGAACAGGTGCTTGACAGCTTGCCAGTGCGCCTGGCCAGGGTTCGAGTTGAAGCGAGCGAGGACTGAGACGGTGTAGGCAATGTCAGGACGAGTGCAGGTGGCGAGGAACATGAGCGAGCCGACGGCGTTAATGTAGGGCAAGGATTGCATGGCAGTGCGTTCTGCTGGCGTGGAGGGGCAGTCTGCAGAGGACAAGCGGCGATCGGGGCTCATGGGAGTCTGCACAGAGGCACAGGAGTCGAACCCATAGCGCTCCAGCATGTCGATGATGTACTGTCGCTGGGAGAGCATGATTGCGGCGGTTGGGGCGGTCCCTGGTAATGGCAATACCGAAGAGAGCTGAGGTGTCTCCGAGATCGCGCAGCTTGTAGACCATGGAGAGCTCTTGGAGAAAGCGGTTGGCCTCTGCGGCGTCGTTGGAGGCAATGGTAATGTCATCAATGAAGACGGGTACGATGATGCGGATGTTACCGCGGCGATAGAGGTAGAGGGATGGGTCAGACTTGAGTCTGGTGAAGCCAAGATCGCGCAGCGTCGCGTGCAGAGTCTTGTTCCAGACGTTGCCAGCCTGCTTGAGGCCATAGAGAGCCTTGCAGAGGCGTAGGACCCAGCCAGGCTTGCCAAAGTGGAAGCCTTCAGGCTGCTGCATGTAGACTTCCTCCTTGAGCACGCCGTTGGTGTAGGCGTTGGAGATGTCAAGCGAGCGGAGGTAGAGGTCCTCGAGAGCGGACAAGCAGAGGGTGACGCGGACAGAGGCCATGGGCACTGTAGGGGCGAAGGTCTCGAAGTAGTCGAGGCCAGGGCGCTGTGCATAGCCCTTGATGACGAGCCTGGCCTTGTAGCGTTCGAGTTCGCCGTCTGTGAGGAACTTCTGCGTGAATACCCAGCGATTGCCGATAGCCTTCTTCCCCGGAGGCAGAGGGCAAGGTTCCCAAGTGCCGTTAGCAATGAGAGCATCGAGCTCTGCTTGCGCTGCGGCCCGCCAGTCTTCTGCGTCGTTCCGCTTCATCGCCGCGCCATAGGTCGCCGGCCAGGTGTTCTGTCCAGAGGAGGCTTTGAGACAGAGCTCGTCAGTGGACGCGTCAGAGAGCGGCACTTCCTGGTCCTCGTTGATGTCCTCCATAGGCTCCTCAGGGATAGGATCCTGAGGTGCAGGCTCTGGAGCAGCAGCGGGCTGGACCTTCCACCATTCGCCGGGAGGCTTGACATTGTGCTTAGGACGACGCTCAGCCAGCGATGGCTCGGAAGGCTCGCGTTGTAGACCACTAGGGCCGGCCTGGGGCTCAGAAGGCGCTGCAGAGCGAGAGCGAGCGCGTTCGGGCTGTCTGCCACGAGCAGAGGCTGGCTTACCATGCCCTCGAGCTGGCGGAGCGGCAGGTGGCGGAGGCGAGCGTGCTGGAGACGGCGATGGGGCCCTAGAGCGGACAGGTGACGGAGAGTGGGCAGGCTCAGGTGCTGGAGACTGGTCCTGAGGCGGTGGAGGCGCAGCAGGCTCGGGTTGAGGATCAACAGAGCCCTCCCCCCCAAGACGAGGCTGCTGGGCATCCTCAGAGGGCGAGACAAAGTGAAACTCGGGCGATGCGGGAATACTGACTTGGTGCAAGGGTGGGTGGGTAGCGCTAGGCACGCTGTTGGGCCAGTTCTTCAGGCCAGGAAGGTACCGCTCGTCGAAGATGGCGCGCTCAGAGATGATTGCCTTCTTGGTGGAGGGGTTGTAGAACTTCCAGCCCAGAACGACAGAGGCAGGCCAGCCTCGGAGAGTATAGCAGTGATCCCCTCAGAGAGAACGCGGCTGAAACGCTCAGTGACGCCGTTCTGCTGCGGCCTGTTGCGCACAGTGTGCTGGCGCTGGATGCCGTGCTCGTTGCAGAAATCCTCGAGCTCCTTGGACATGTACTCGCCGCCCTTGTCGTCGCGCAGAGTGCCGATGCGCTCGTTAGTCTCGTTCTCAGCGAAGGCCTTGAACTGCTTGAAGGCAGAGGTCGCTTCTCCCTTGGTCTTGAGCAGGATAACCGAGCGCAGCCGCGTTGAATCGTCGATGAAGGTGATCCAGTAGCGGTAGCCAGAGGCGGTGCGGACAGGGAGAGGGCCGTGGACGTCCGAGTGAACGAACTTGAGTGGATTGGAGGCACGAGATGTCGAGGAGGGGAACGGCGCAGCGTTGAGCTTGCCAGAGAGACAGGGCTCACAGATGGGGTCAGCCTCCTGCTTCGAGTCCAAGCGCATACCAGAGACCAGCTGGCCCTTGGCGAGGTCCCGGATGCTCTGCAGGTGCGTGTGAGCGAAGCGACGGTGCCAGAGAGACTCATCGAGAGGAAGAGTCGAAGCGGAGGCAGACAGGGCAGCCTGGGGCGCAGAGACGACCTTGCCATCGAGGTAGGCCGTATTGGAAGCGCCGATCTTCGCGCAGAACAGAGTGTGGCCCTCCCGGTCAAAGCCCATGCGGTCAGAATGGATGTGGATTGTGAAACCGCGGTGGCGAGCGAGGTACAGGACCGAGAAGAGGTTGGAGCCAAGCTCCGGTACATGCAACACTCTACTGAACTCCAACTCCCTCTTACCCTCTGGTGCAAACACCACTCACCCCACACCCTCTGAGTACACGACGTCGTCGTTGGCTAGACGAACGGCGACGCGCAGAGGAGCGTAGTTGCGGAGCCAGTGCTTGTGGGGGGTCATATGAGAAGTGGCCCCCGTGTCTGCAGTCCAGAGGAGGTGAGTGGCGTGTTCAGGGGCGGTAGAGTGTGCAGAGCGACGCACAGAGGCTTGTCCGGCGAACTCGGTGGCGGTCTCCTGCGCAGCTGCAGCGGTGGCCTGAGTGGGAGTGGCCTTGGCCTTGTTCTTGCCCCGGCTCTTCTTCTTCTCCTGCGCCTCCTGCGCGGCCTTCTGCTGGTCGCGCTTGAAGCGGAAGCACTGGTCGCGTGTGTGGCCCGGAAGCTCGCACCAGGCACAGGCGTCGGTGGCTGGGGCTTGCGAGGTGGAGGCAGAGAGAACAGCGGTGGTTCCAGGGGTGCTAGTGCGAGAGCGAAGGGCCTCCTCGTTGATGAAGGCAGCCTGGAGCGTGTCCTTGTCGAGCTTGTCGAGCAACTGCAGCAACGACGCGAAGTTGGCGTAGGAGGAGGGGAGAGCGCGGATGAGGGTCATAGAGACGAGTTCTTTGTCCAGATCCGCCAGAGTGAAGGTGTCAGGACATCGGAGTTTGGACTCCACGCACGACCATGAACTCCGGCTCGCAGGCAACCGCTTCGCGGTACAAGACGTTTACCCTTCACCACATGCTCTCATCATTTCTAAGCGTTATCGTTCATCTGATACCTGGGCTTTTCCTAGTTAAGTAATGATAAGATCTCCGTACCCTCCGGTTCATCTTCACGATCTCCGTAACCCAGTAGTATATAAGCTCCTGTACCCACACTTGTTACTTCAGTTCAGATATCGACTTTGGTCCCCAGACTTGTCTTGTACTCACTTCCGTCTCGTCTCTATACATCTTCGTTATTACATCGGAACTCCACATTCCGATCTTCTCCGCTCCACTCTGCACATCCCAGGCACCACAGTACCGCGAGTGGCGCAGCCCTCTAAGACTGAAGCCGACTCCGTTCGTTCCCCGTATCTGGAGTTACGTCTCTGGTACTTCCGACCTCCACCTACTCCGCTATCCCGCATCTTGACAGACTTCCTGGATGATCCAGAGGTATATCTCAAGAGTATCTGCGAAAATACTGCGCAAATACGGCCCATAGGGGACCTGCGACCTAAGGGTCAGCTTGCAAAATACTAAGACAACACGTAGGCATACCTCGTAGTAGTTCGCAATGACTTTAGTGAATGCCTCAATGCTGAACGAAGCCTTGCGCTGCTGGATGCGATACAGAAGCTCGAGCGTAGTGAATAATCCCACAACTTGCGGGGGACCAGATTGTCTTCATCAGGTAGCCATGCGCGACAAAGTCGAGAGCGAGGTTGGTACTGGTGGCAGTTCGATCAATGGTCAGGGATGTGCGCAGAGAGAACAGATCGTAGGTTTTGATTTTGTATGTGAAGCTTCGCGAGAGGGTAATGGTGGCGACTCTGGGTGAGAGTGAGCGCGGGGATACTTCCACTGCAGGTACAGTGGCTGCAAAAAATAACACAATTCACTTCAAGGGGCTTGATAAAACATTTATCTGAGCATGTATAGTGCATATATTGATGGCAATGGACTATCACTGATATTATACATGCTTCCAGCTATATTGACCCATTTTTACAAATTTCAAGCTGGCCTCCTTCAGCAGGCAAATTGCAATAAAGAATATAAATCTCGACTTACATATATTAGCTGTAGCACTCGATGGTGAGCTTCACAAA
>BPQB01000192.1:0-16041 GCA_019973155.2 Phanerochaete sordida | reverse complement strand
TAGAGTCAACGGGCACGAGATGGCATTGGTCTGAGTGATGGTCCACGTAGACAGCGACAGAGTCTTTCTTAGTCTTCGCGTCGCGCGGGAGCTGAGTGATGAGATCGACTCCGACGTGTTCCCAGGGTCCGGGAGGTACTTCTTGCGGCTGTAGCGTAGCCTTGGGATGAGGTGCAGGCTTGTAGCGCTGACATTGATCGCAACCCAGCACGTAACGCTCAACGTCGGAGGACACACGAGGCCACCAGTAGTAGCGTGAGACTAGTTCGAGCGTGGCGTGTTTGCCGGGGTGTCCAGCGGTCAGAAAATCGTGACAGGACTGGATGACGTCGTTGCGTAGTGAGGGGCTGTTCAGGACGTAGAGCTTGCCTTTGTAGTACAACAGGCCTTCGTGCTCTTCCCATTCGAGAGAGCCATTGGCTTAGGTTTGAAGGAACAGGCACAAGCAACTGCTTGCCGCCGTGGTGCAATGTTTGCAAGCAACTCCGTTGCGGTGGCTTGCGCTTCCCTGGCGGTTCCCGTGCCGTACTGCTGCCGGCTCGGAACGCTGCTCAATTAGGCAGGTGCCAGCGGGCTTTGTATTGGGGCCTGCACGGCATAGGGAAACCTTCGGCACGGCGCGACATAAGCCAAAAGCAGCGTGTGGGACGCCTTCCCCGCCCGCCCGGTATGTTTGATGGCCTCGGGGTTCCCATTTGGGCATGGTGGGACGCGGGTCGGCCCTCCCGCCCTCCAAAAACAAGCGCCATGGCCGACGTCGGTGATGCTACCGCGCGCGGGGTGTTTCCGGATATGGGTGTCCGCCGCCGCTCACTGTGTACAAACATATCTTCAACAAGGTTGATTTGGACTGAAGAATGCCATAACAACTGCCTTGGAAGAGAAATTTTGTACACCCCCCCAAAAAAAACATACAAAAACATACGAAGTTTTTGCTCTCCTTGAGCTCAGTCGGACTCAAGCTGCGCATTTTACAGTCTCAGATGAGCACTACGAGATAGTCAAGCATATCTACTGATACAGAACTAGCCCTGCCCCCTACATTCGTGTACAAATGCGAAATCTTGTCATTCGTGGACTTAGCGCAGAGCCGCGAGATGGGTCACGTGATCTTTACCTCGCAGCGCGACTAAGTCTTTATGTGTGGTGACCGCCTCCGTTTTGCTCGTCCAAGACCGATGTAGCATTGAAACCATATACAATACATTGTGTACTACTCGAAATCGCCCAAAGGCGCCACATGGCCCGCGCCCTCGTCGCCAGAATCGTCGCCGCCGAAGGAATATAGTACAGTCCCCCCCTCTACCTCAATCTCCCGGCCTTCATCGCGCGGATTTGCCTGGCCTGAGCTCGCTTGGGCTTGCCACATCTGCTGGAACCAAGAGCCGAGGCCGCGTAGGAGGGCTGCTTGTTCTGCGGCGTAGGCGGCCAGGCCTTGTTGCAGAATTGGACACGTGGCGACGCGCAGATGTGCCCGTCGGTCCCACTCGGCGGCCTCGACGTTCAGCGTGACGACCGTACGCCGTTGTTCCTCCTTGACGAGAACAACCTCTTCTTTGTAGCGCAGAGGGCGAGCGCGAGCACGAAGCCACTCGCCTCGAAGAGCTGTGACTTGCGCATTAGTACGTCGTTGCTAACAGCAGACTCGGGACGCACCTTCGTTCATCCCGCCTAGATCGCCTGCCTCGCCGTCATCATCCCGTCGACCTACGCCGATCCAGATCCACGAGATCTGCCGGCCGCCCTCTGTTACCACCTGCCTGCGCGGGAGTTCTGCGTTCTCCGCAGTGAGGAGCGGGTCGAAGTCGCGTAGGCCGCGGACGTCGTTGTCCGCGAGACGGCGCCACTCGGTTTCCCAAGCACCTGGGCCATCGAGCCGCAGCTTCGCCTGGCGCGCGGCACGATACTTGTCCTTGTGGATTCGAATCTTCATGTTGTTAGTGTCGAGTTGCTCGTGCGCCTTCATGTTCTCGCGCTGATGGCGGGTCTGCCGCGCCTTGAACGACACCAGGCGGGTCTTGATATGTAGATGTACACGGAGTTTGTCCAGGGCGTTGCGCATCTGTCCCTCCCGGAGGAGGGATTCTGTGCTCTGGAGGTTGTGAGCGAGGTCGGGGATGGTTTCCGGAGGCAACTCGGACGGCAGGAATAAAGGGATGTGCTCGGGGGGGACGGTGTACGCGGCGGCGGCGGCGGAGTTACTGGGGTTGGGAGTTGCTGCAGCTCCTCGCTGTCGCCGACTGAGCTCGTCTGCCTTTGCCTTGAGCTTTGCTGCGATCTTCGGGAGTTCAGCGGCGAGGAGCTGGGGGACGTTGGGCATGTACACTGCTTGTATTTCACGGACGTTCTGTATACGACGGCGTATGACTGCCCGGCGGTCGAAGATGTCGGGCGTGAGATTGAGCACCTCCTTGGTGATGACGGGGTATTTCTGGTGGAAGCGTCGTCTAGATGACATTAGTTACCGCGCACCTAGCTTTGACTTCGCGAATACTTACTTCAACTCCTCGATCTCCAGCAACTCGACCAACATGTTCGACGGGGTGACTTGATGAAGGCTTGGCCGGCCCTCACTAGCGTCCTTGTCCTCTTGGGCGGCGAGGCGAAGCTTGATCTCCTTCTCGGTAAGCCCTGCGGAGGGTCGTCAGCACCCGGGGGCTATGAGATCGCGCAACATGCATACCTGACGGCTCGACATGGTACGGGTCGGGAAGCGTCTCGTCTTGCTCATAGGCGAGGAGCTGGGCCGTCCATGAGTCCTTGTAGTGGTCGTCGATGCCGGAGGAGAATTCGTCGAACAGGCGGTGGTGAACGGTGAACCCTAACAAGGCCGTCTTCAGGCGCTTCCCCAGCAATTTTCCTGCGGGAAACGATCAGACCACGTGCATTGACTAAATAAGGCGAAGCAGAGATAAAGTGCGATAAGATATCTTACAGCGGTAAACTAGCAGGGACGACGAGGGCGGTTACAGCGAACACAGCAAGGGAGACGGAGACGGTTACAGCAAGGACAGCGAGAGAGACGGGGCAAGTAACACTTCGCGCAATGAGGTAGACGCTTACCGAGACCTGCCAGCCTGGTGAAATTGGACCAATGGAAGTGATCCTCGAGGGTGTCGTGCCGCGAGCCAGGGCCCATCTCACGGGTGCTTGCCGCCGTCGCGTCGTGTCGCCACCAGTTCCTTTCCACCTCTTCGCCATCGGTACGGCCAACGCCCGGGATGAGATTGAGGGAGTATTTGTTGTGGTCGTCGCCGGTGTGTCCCCAGAAGTGGTACTTGGGGATAGCAAAGCGGAGCTCGCTACCGACCGGTAACTCGAGCTTCAGATGGGAAGGGAACTTGTCGTCAGCGACGCGGCGACGTAGGTTGAGCGCCCACTGGCAGGCGATGTCGTAGGAGTAGAGAAGCCGTCCGTGTGGGCCGTAGCACGCGAGGGCGGAGAGCGCGATGTAGTCCATGTTACAATATCTAAACGGATGTGTCAGCCCGACAGCCCATCAAGGAAGAAGTAGAACGAACGGACCTTTCGCCTTTCTGCAGGTCCCCGACGCCGTTCGGCTGGATGAATCCATGGCGAGCGCACAGGACGAGACCGACGCCGGTGGTCGCGTAGCCCTTGTTGAACTTTGTGTTTGCGTGAGCCATCGCGGCGAAGCCAGTGCAGGTACTGATCTGCAATGGACACGTCAGCACAGCGCGATTCAGCATGTGCATGAACTCACATCCTCCTGGTCCGCATATTGAAGTATATGCTCGCGATAACTCTCGTCCTCCGCGAAGTACCCGCGGCCTGACAGCAGACCAGGGTCTCGGGCGTCGTTCGACACAGCTCGGCGTTTGAGCCGGAAGTTAGCGTCAATGGCCAAAATCAAGAGGTACATGAACCTAGACGTCGTCAGCAGGTGTCGGTGGTCACGAGCACAGCGGACGCGTACCTCAAATCGTCCGACACGGAGTCCCAATTGTCGGGCAGGTTGACGCCGGGTCGCGGACACGCTGGGCAGCGCAGGCACAAGTCGCCGGGCTGGACGTTCTTAACAGCGTCGAGGATGTGTCCGCGACCGCTCCGCTTGAGCATCTTGAGAAGGCGCCATTCACGGATGGTGCGGAGGAAGGGCTTTAGGCGGTCCTAGTAGGATTGTCAGTGGGCGTTCGAGCGCATGTCGAGGTCGCAACGCTCACATATTGCTCGACGAGGCCCGTGATGTCCGTGTGGCTTTGAAGGGCCATATAGTAATCGTAAGCAGTGATCTTGCTCTGCAGGGTGAGGGTATGGAAAGCCTCCAGGACGCAGAACGTGCAGAAGGTGGTCGGGTCGGTAAGGCTGGCTCCGTAGAGCTCAGCGCGCAGGAGCTGCTCTGTGCGGTCGCCCGCGGCGACGATCTTCGAGCAGTGGCAGAAGAGTATGGTGACGGGATGGAGGCCGTTCGTGTGAATCACAAGACACGCCCGCGGTCCAGGCGCAGGTGATGCGCACGCCTCGCCGTGCGGATGACCCAGCTGGACAATAAGGCCTATGGCCTGGAGCGTCGTCTTCTTGAAAAACTGGCCGTTCCATTCCTGCCCTAGAGTCAGCCTTGGGGGTGCGCACGAGTAAGCAGCGTCTCACCTTGATGCGATGGAAGGGTTGGTCATGGTGAACGCGCAGGCAGCAGCCGCGGCACACCAGACGGCCGCCAAAGCAGTCGCTGCAACGGTACTGGGGGACTCCAGACTGCGAGGCTGGGCACAGGGAGCAAACAGTCGGTGACGCCCCGCGTAGCCCTTCTAGGCGCAGGAGTTCGTCGAGGAATCGCTCCGTGTGATTCGTCCACTCGCGCAGCGTGCTGTCGTGTTCCTGGAGCAAATCTGTCAGCGTCCAACACCTTGTACACAGGCAGAACGAACGTACCAAAGTGACGAACGTCCGCTGCTGGTCTCCTTCGGGCTCCTCGGCTGTGTTGTTGTCATCCTCTAGCCCGTAGGCGGCCAGGAAGCGTTCGATCTCGGTATCGCTGGGGACAGCCGAGAAGTGGAACTCGGCGTAGTCATCGGCACTGGACGAGAGATCTTCGACTGGCTCGGCTGCCGAGGGGGCGGGAGCGAAGTAGGGCGTGGTCGTTCGGCGGATTGTGCGCAGATTGTGGGAAACTTGGTCGTCGATGACGGTGTGTACGACTTGAGTTCCACGTGAGGCCGACGGAATGAGGATCTCCTCCGTGACGTCCACGACGCGCTGGCGCTTGCGCCTGCTCGAGTTCATGTTGAGTAGGCAGGGCAAGGCGACGTTGAGGCCTAGGGGGAGGGGCGGCGAGGGGGGCGGAGAGACAGTGGGGAGAGAGAAGAGGGGTGGTTCGTTTTGAGAGCGCGAAGGGTTTGGGCACGCCGTCCCCAAGCAGTTGCTTGCGGACATTCCTACACGACCCCGGCTCCGCCGCCCGAATTGGCTCCTGCAACCCTTCACCACGCCGTTCTCTTGGCGTGTTAACATGCTTATGCACGGAGGCCTTCATCTGCGGGTGTGCGCGCGGCACAGGCTATGCTGGAGGCTGGGGGTCAGCCCATGTCGCCGATGAGGTACAGGAAGGTGCGTATCACTTACCTACCAGGCCAGTGCGGCTCTGCGTGCCTGGAAGCGGGGATCTCTTGGACTGACATCCTCTTAGAGCTGGGGCCGACCATGTCGTTGTGCACAGCGAGTGCCAGAGATGTCTCTCAAGGATGAGCCTGGGCGAGATGGGCGAGAGGAAGATAGTGCGAGCTCTGAGGCGCCTGAAGATGTTAGCGGCGTGCCCGATATGGGTTGTCTCGGAGGGAATGCCGGTCGTGGCCACAGCGTACGACGAATGCAGTGCGTCCCACACCTATCGCGGCGACGCTCCAGATACTATCTAACAGCAGAGATACGCTGTTATTGCAGCAGCTCGATCCCTCACGCCAGGAGGCTGGAAATGCGTACTCCGACTTTCTCGGAGTACGGTACGGCATACAGACAGCGCCGCCTGTGCGTGAACTGCGAATGCATAGCCATGTAAGTGCCACAGTGTCACGAACTGTCTATACTAATCTTGCAGAAACAGCTACTAGCGCTGCGCTGGGGCGCATGGTGTCGACGCAGCACCTTACGTCCTGAAGCAGTGTACCTGCGCAGCGCGGAGGTCGTCGTACCGGCTGATTACATCGGCCATCCGTACGAACTGCACGCGCAGCCAGTCTGACACTCCGAAACTGGTACGTACTCACGCTGATAAGCGATCGATATCCGGGGGTCATGTGCACACAGAGCACAGAGAGTTCAGGTGAGCTGTACCGTTACATGGTGATGGACACCGGATGAGCATGTACGGTCACGGTGCGTCCGCCACTTGTGTGGACCGCGCGAGTGGACTTTCCGAGACTAATAGATGCGTACATGACTACGGTGGTATGCGATTGTCACCTGGTGTGGGGTACATGTGGGATACAGTGCGGTTCGGACCTAGTAGTGTACGTTGTAGACAGCGGATGAGCACCTACCGTCGCGATGTGTTGAAGATGCGAGGAGCCGTTTGTAGGCATCTATCATGTACTACTGCAATGGCACTACACTGCGACATGACCCGCAGTACCCGTCTGTGAAGGGCGCGACCAGGAGTGGCACGTCCGAGTAGGTTTCGTGCGAGATTTGCATGAGCGCCCCGCCTCGGAAGCTAGGTGTGCGTCCTGACGCATCCACGTCCCTAAGAAATAGCAGCTAAATACTGAACATCTTTTACACGTCTAAGCATAGTATAGAAGCATCTTGAGGTGCCACGGGTGCGCTTGTGAGGTCTCATAAATCGAACACAGTGTTTTCGGAGACTTCACGGCAGCTCAGAGCACATATCACACTGTTACATGCTGTTACGGCATCCTAAATTATTACAAAATTTACTACAGAGTCCTCATGTCTCCTCACTTGTGCTCGTATACTGTGCCTGACGGGGTATCCTGTGAAGGACCGTACAGAATACCAGAGATGACCGCGGAGACCTTCCAAATACGGGTCATGTCGCAGCGCTTCAGAGCATCGTCACGGCCAGAGCTCTCCAATCTCACTCGTTTCTTCGCGTACCCCTTGACTGATCATTCTGTAGCATCTCAGAGCACAGTACTACAATCAATTCACGCAGGTTGGCCGAAGTTAATGGGACCCTACAGGCTCGAGATCGAACGGTGCCGGATAGCGGCCTGGCGAACGCACTCACTCACCGCGAATGCGCAGCTCGACGTGAAGTTTGCAATCGAACCGGCCCGACATCGTGCTCATCGTTCCGCACAGCGGCGAGCCCTCTGCGCACAGCGTCAGGAGATGCGGGCACGACGCCGTGACGTGGACGATCAGCCTGATTCTCGCCGCGGCGCATCTCCACCCGGTCAAACAGCGCTCTGAGAGGCAGCTGTCACTATTTCTCACACGCACCACGCCCGTATTAGTTCGCAAGAGCACACGTGTATATTTGAGCGACCAGGAAGCACGACATTCTGAGCGGGGTGGGAATATTCTAGAGTACAAGGCAAGCGGGAGACCGTAAATAACACGAAGGTTCGTACATGACAATCACGAGACACAAACACTCCCAAGCACGGACACACGAAACCAGGGCAGAGTCCCGCGACACGAGCGAGACGACGAACGGGAGCCGGGAGGGCGCTCACTCCACGATCTCGCTGGTGCCGCTGTTGGCCATCCACCACGTCTCTGCCTCGTCCTCGCTCGAGAAGACGAGGCCAACGGCCATCGGGTTGGTGCCCCTGCCCGCGCGGAAGCCGGCACTATGACCATATTAGTACAGACCCGCCGTAGACGATCGTTCTGCGTACCGGGTGTAGTACAGGCCCGGCCTGGCGCCCTTGAGGACGACGTAGAAGAGGGGCGTGCCAGCGCCGGCAGCGGGAGCGGGTCCGGTGGTGGTAACAGGGACAGGGGCGGGGACAGCGGGGGCAGGCGTGGGAGCGGTGGCGGGAGGGGGCTCGAGAGGCGGCAGTCCAGCGGCAGCTTGGCGGCGAGCGAGCTCCGCGCGCGTGACGAGGCGCGGGAAGATGGACTCGGGGTGGATAGTGAGCTCGTCGAAGTTACCGTTGTTGCAGGCCTCCTTCCAGAGCTGGAAGGCCTCGGTGACAGTGCTGACCTTCCTGTGCGCGGCACCGGACACCTTGTTGACCATGCGGGCGCACTGGGTCCTAGGTTATGTAAACTCCGAGTCAGCATGGTAAAGCAGGTACGCGAGGAATCGCTTACCACCCGCCAAGAACGGCAGCGCACGGACCAAGCGCCGGCTGCTTGGGGTCTCGGCCGTATCCCATGAGGTAAACGGCAGACTGATGGGCGATAAGAATATCCCGCGGGACGCTGTCGAGCACGGTGAGCTCGCCATCCCGGATGACTCCGTGCGCCCGTAGCCACAGAATGAAATCCGCAAGCGTGGGCCCGGCAGGAGCAGCACCGGGAGCTACCGGGGCGGCGGCAGCGGGGGCGGCAGGGGGAGTGGGAGCGGGAGCAGCGGCGGTGCGGCGAGCGGGAGCAGCGGTGGCGCGGGGAGCGGGAGTGGCGGCGGCGGGAGGCACGGTGAACACGCCGGCGGTGCTAGACGAGCTTGCGGTCGGGACAGCTGTGGTGGAACCCGCGCTGGAGATCGTCGAGTCAGCCGCGATCTCGAGGCAGCGCAGTACGACTCACCCAAAGGTCATGCCGCTGAAGGCGGAAAGGACTTCGTCGTCGACGTTGCAGAAGGCCTCCCCGGCGGCGTCGTCGTCGTCGTCAGGCTCTTCAGTGTAGGTCTCGAGGGGCGGCATCGCGTCGTCGGCGTGGTCGCAGTGGCAGAAGTCGTGGAACTCAGCGGCCTGCGACACGATAGAGACGTCGTGGACGGGGCACACGACGACGCAAGTGCAGTCGCCGCCGCCAGGAACCTTGGGAGCGGTGGTGGTGACCATGGGAGCGGCGATGATGGGGGCTGAGGTGAATGGTCGCTTGAGGAGTGCAACGCAGGCGAGGATCTGATATACGTCAAGGGGATTAGAGTTCGATTACCTCTTAACAGCGACTCCGCGACACTGCCGGCCAAGCAAGCTGCTTGGGGAGGAGGACCATCCAGTGACTTTACCCCTGAAAAATTGCAGCGCGAGGCACCGGCCAAGCAGCGTGCTTACGGAGGGGACGGTGCTCGGCTATGTTGCCTCTTCAAGGGTGACAGCGTGGAGTTTCTGCAGAAGCGAAGTCTTTGAGGACGGAATTCATGGACCGCCCGACGACACGTCGCTCGAAATGGCACGTACCAAGTGATCCGACCGGCAAAGGATTTGTTTCGCAGCGTCCTGGCGGTCCTGGGCGACGAAAAAAAATAAGCCTTAAGGAGCGGCTTGCGTATGTTCGTTTGCTCACGCACCAAGCCTCAGCCCATGTCCGAACCGACTACCCAAGCCCCAAGCAACATGCTTGACGCACTCGACACCGTCGCCGCGTCCCACACCGTCGCCGCGTCCCACACCGTCGCCGCGTCCCACGCCTCCGACACGTCCCACGCCGCCGACACGTCCCACGCCGCCGACACACCCCACGCCGCCGACACGCCCCACGCCGCCGAAGCGCCCCACGCCCCCGAGGTCACCGATGGCGAGTCGACTGTGGCCACGTCCAGCAACGAAGCCGGCGACACCGACGACGTCGAACGCGACGAGCACACCTTCGCCGAGAAGCCGGACGACCTGTGGACGACGGCGATGGCGAAGGGCATGCCCACGATTCGCCGCACCAAGACCAAGGCCGAGCGCGAGGCCGCGAAGGGCGGGAAGGCCGGCAACCCGGGGAACTTCAAGGGCGCCGAGAAGGACCTCTTGGAAGCCCTGGTGCCCGAGTTCCTCGCGATCGACCGTACGACCTCACGCGGGAAGTCCGGTCGGTTCGTCGAGTTCTGGTACAAGGTCAGCAGGGCGTTCTGGGGGAACGTCTCCTTGGCAAGGGCCCGGGAGATCCTGGGGAAGAAGGTGGAGGGCATGGACGACCAGCTGGCCACTGTCGTGGTGAACGACGTGAGTACTACAGCACACCGAGAACGACATAAAGACTCACCAGCCACAGGCCGTCATCAACTTCTTCCGCTGGAAGCAGAGAAGCGCGGGGATGACGGATAGGAACCCGTGGCGGGCGACCCTTCAAGCCCTCAATAGGCCGCAGAACGGGGCTCCGCGCATGATCCCTGCCTGGCAGGTCTACGCCGCCGAGTACAGGGACAAGCTTATGCTTGAGTACCGCCTGCTCGAGACGGCTGACAACAAGGGCATCGCCTTGCGCAACAAGATCGCCCGCGACCAGTTTGCTGCTCTTGACGCCGTCGATCAGGACCGGCTGGCGGCCATCGCGAAGGAGCGCCATGCCGAGCGCATGCGCGAGTACAAGAAGCAAGTGGAGGGGGGTGAGGGAGGAGTCGCTGACCCTGAGGTGCAGGCTGAGTGAGTTACGTAGTCGTCGCGATTAATTCGAGTACCCATACCTTCTTGATATGTAGGGCCACTGCCCGCCTTTCACGTGTCGTCACACCGCTCCTCAAGCTCGTCAGCGAGCAAACCGGACTTGGAGTGATATCTCTCATTGCTGGATCGGCGCCGAAGGAGTCTGGAGGCGTGTATCGATGTGTCGGCGTCCACTACGGCCACTCCGTCCGTACCAACCAGAACTTCGCGCAGTACGACCCGGACGCGTACCGCAACCAGGTCATCGGCTCTTTCGTCAACTTCGTGGCTTCGACTTCGGGTACGTGCTTGACCGGGACCTGGGGTCAGTCAGCAAGACTTACCCTATGTTTTCCTAGAGGCTACAATGAACGACATGAAGCCGGTGAACGTACCGGAAGATAGGGCGTTCCGGGTCATCGTTGTTGACCCATACGAGCGAGAGCGCGAGGATAAGGCGCAGGAGATGGCAGAGGAGGTGGCAAAGAAGAGGAGGAAGGCGAAGGCGAAGGGGAAGAAAGCGAAGAAGACGCAGGCGGCGGCACAGGGAGCAGGGTCTAATGCTCAAAGCGCCACCACGGCCAGCGCTTCTGCAGTCGGCGCGCTTGGCTCGTCCATTGGCTCGTCCGCCGCGGGCGCCTCGACCGAGTCTGGAATCAAGGCTGACGACATCTTTGACGGAGCGCCCGTTTTCACTCTCAACCCCGACGCCGCCAGCGCAAACGACGACGACGGCCATGTACAGCTCCCGTCGACTGAGCTGGACATCCCGAACCCCCATAATTATGTCTCTCACACGCCTCTCTCCTCTCTGTCCTTGCTCCCCCCCATGCCAGCCAATCCGGACGACCCACTGCCCCAGTTCATCGACATCGAGGCGGCGATGATGAACGCGCCCATCCCCTACCTCGACTTCGACCTCGACCTGGACGACTTCACGGCAACCTCTACGGGGCTCTTAACACCCTCATCAGACTCGCTCTCAACGCCGCCCTCCCCGGGCTCATCGCTTGCTTATATGTACGACATCCCGCCTGCCACCCCCAGCACGGATACACGCGCGACCTCAGAGGCGCCTTCCCAAGCAGACTCCATGCCTGATGCGCCGCCACCGCTGCCTCTTGAGAATACAATCCTGGATCTGCCACCTGCCGCGCCTATTCAACCCACGTCGGCCGACCCGCGCGACGATCCCGCGCAGGAGCCTGCTTCGGTCGACGCGGCGCGTGACGGTCCCGCGCAGGAACCCAGCCCGGGCCCGAGCGCCTCTACCACGCTCGATACGGTCGAGTTGGACGACAAGGGTACTCCAGCTTGGTTCCGCGACCTGTATGCGAAGATGCGGGAGGCCAGCGTAGGGGAGAAGCACCGCGACGAATGGCTCTCGGTGGTGAATGCATGGGGGAGGCTAGAGATGACGTACGGCTTCAACGACCCGGTACGTGGCCTGCTGCGCTGCTGCGAGCGATGCTGACGCGGTGTACCAGGGCGGTCAACTCACTACCAAAAGCCGTCCCACCGTCATCGGACGGTGGATCAAGGACGCTCGGAACAAGCCGCTCGACATGACGCTGTCCCCGAAGTACGCGTCGGAATTCCCCACCTGGTGGGACAATCTCAACCCGCAGTGGCGTCACCGCGTCGACGGACAGCTGGTCCCCGGAGGCTCCGGGGATTGGAGCTGCATGGTCGTCAAGGGGATCAACGGGCTCCTCAGCGTGGTGTCCGGCTTGCGCGGGTACCAGAAGGCTGTGGACGAAGAGCAGTGGCTGGTCCTGCTCCGAGACGTCCGCTGGGTCCTGGTGCAGCTGCAAGCCGCGGCGAGCAGGTAAGTAAATGTATTCGCTACCCGGTTCTTGCTAACGATCCTGCGCAGCAAGAAGCGGTCCAACGAAGAGGCCAGCGGGCCGTCGCGTAAGCGTGCACGCAAGTAGGGCCATGCAGCGCGTCCCGCTCATCGCCCCAGCCCGTCGCCGCCGCCGATCGCCGCCGCGCGCACCCATGGCTGTGCGCGTTATATACTGGTCCCGCGACGTTGTTGTGTATCTATTCATGTATGCCGTGCTCTGCGTAATCATTTCGTGCCCTCGCGACTGTCTACAGGCCGTGTAGTCGGCCGATTCTAATAAATACCGTATTTGCTTCAAAAACCACCCGCGCCGAATGAGGAAACTGAGCGGGTAGCCGCGCGCGCTGCCCAAATAGGAAGCGTACGGCGGGCGAACCAGCCGAGGGCCCGGAGACCGAGCTCCGGCAGCCAGCACAGGCCAGGGCTACTTAGTCAGCCCGACGATATGTTGCGGGAGGTGGGTAAGCGCAGTTTCAAGCACAGACTGATGGCTCATACCGCATTGAGGGAGGGATTCTAGCCCAGCAAGCTCGGAGGAAGTGCAGGAGGCGGTAAGCAACTGCTTGCAAACCTTGCACCACGCCTCCAAGCGGTTGCTTGCCCATGATCCTTCGGACATGGCCCATAGGGTGTTCGAGAGTACCGTTCTGGAGACGGCGCGGGCCCTTGGTGCGAAGCGTCTGTAGGGCGTCGGCAACTTCTTGTTCCTTGTCGGAGTTATCTCTGATGCACTTTTCTAGCGGCGCGATCTTGGCGAAGACCGCGGTGGCTGCGATCTTAAACTGTTCTGGCTTGAGCACGATCTGGGATCTGTTATCCTCGTCGTCTGAGATGTAGAGAGAGGACGGCCGAGAGAGGGGATCGGCGATCAGATGGGTCTTTCCAGGCTTGTAGACGATGCGGAAGTCATATTCGGCTAGGTAGCAAGCCCAGCGAGCTTGTCGGCGAGTGAGGTTCTGCGCGGTCTTCCAATACTGGAGGTTTTGGTGATCCGTCCAGATGTCGAAGGGCTCGGGGAGACCCTCGAGGAACTGACGCCAGTCTTTCAGGGCCTCGATGATCGCTAGCATCTCGCGGTCCCAGATCTCGTAGTTGCGCTCGGCAGGACTCATCGTCTGAGAGCGGAATGCGATTGAATGCCAGAGCTTGTCGTTCGGATCCAGCTGGGCGATAACTCCCCCGGTGGCGTAGCCAGAGGCATCGGTCTCGATCCTGGTTGAATAGTCGATGTTCCACATGGCGAGCACGGGCTGAGTCGTAAACGCGCGCTTGAGTGTCTCGAAAGCGTCCGCCTGAGCGGAGCCCCAATTAAACGGTACGTCCTTCTTTGTCAGATCGTGTAAAGGGCGACAGATCTTAGAGAAGTCCTTGATGAAGCGACGGTAGAAGTTGGCAAACCCGACGAAGCCTCGAACGTCTTTGAGGTTCTTGGGTGTGGGCCACTCCGTAACCGCCTTAACCTTGGCTGGGTCCATGCCAACCTGTCCTTCGCGGATCAGGAGTCCGAGGTACTCGATCTCGTCGCGCTCGAATTCGCATTTCTCGGGACGGAGATACAGGTCGTACTGAGCGAGACGCTCGAGTACTTCGTGGACAATCTTCCGATGGGAGGCGATGTCGTTGGACCAGATGAGGATGTCGTCGAGGTAGACAGCGACCTTGCCTGCAGCGATGAGGTCGGCGAAGACGTGGTTCATAAGTGCCTGGAATGTTGCAGGGCTGTTGCAGAGGCCGAAGTACATGACGCGCGGCTCGAACAAGCCTTGGTTGGTGACAAAGGCGGCTTTCCACTCATCGCCTTCCTTAATCCGGACGTCATTGTAGCCTCAACGGACATTGAACTTGGTGAAGATCTTAGCGCCTTGTAGTTTGTTGATGATGTCGGCTGCCAAGGGTAGCGGATAGCGGTTCTTCACAGTGATGTTGTTGAGCTTCCGGTAGTCCTGGACGAAGCGGAGTTTACCGTCCTTCTTTTTGATGAAGAAAACAGGAGACGTGATTGGAGATTTGCTCGGGACAACGTAGCCCTTGGCGAGGGCGTCCTCGAGGAATCGCTTAAGCTCCTCAGTCTCGATCGGAGACATCGGACAGACCTTAGACTTGATCGAAGGTGAGGCGTCAGGCGCGAGGTCGATAGCGTGGTCCCAGGGCTGGTGTTTCGGTAGTCGCTGAGACTCCTCTTCGGAGAACACCTTTTTGTGTCGGTGGTACTCCTTGGAGACCAGCTCCTCGAACGTCTTAGCGTACTTGTCGCGGTTTGCCTCGACGGCGATCGCTTGAGAGTACGTGTAGCCTGCCAAGATCCAGACTTCATCCTTGGTGTCGTTGATGATAGCAGCCCTGAGCCATTCGCGTCGCTGTTCGCGGTTGGCGTCAATCTGGTGTAAACCTGAGAGCGGAGTGTCAGTAGCTTCGCTGCGAAGCTGGAATTTGACATCTCCTGTCTCCCAATTGATATCCAGATTCCATTTCTTGAGCCACGGAAGTCCGAGGATGACGTCCTCCGGACCGATGTTCGTGACAAGAAACTCCTCCTTAAACGTGTAGGAACCAACGGTGAGGTTCAGTTTCGCTCGACGCGTGATGGACCCTGCTTCGTTCAGGGTGCCGTCAATGTTGTAGACTGTGATCGGGTTCTCAAGTGGTACCGTGACACCAGACCATGTAGCTCTTTTATAAAACGTCCCTACTATACTAATAAATCGTTTAGCAAAAAATGCTACAAGCCCTAGTTGGCAATATAACGCATTTTCCGGGCATTTACAGGGGTATGTTTTTAAAAGGGACTGTTTTGGGCGCCTATTTTCGAAACTGTCTGGAAAGCTGCGCAGCTTAACGGAAAGACATATTCCAAAAGGAGACAGCCCAAAAATGAACAGGGAAGGAGTTATTCACAAAAGAACGGTGGGGAGCTGAGTCTTTGTGGCTTTAGTGTGGCCTCCCGGTGCCGCCATCAGCGCATCAGCGCCACAAAGGAGACCCTGACCGGGCCAACCGGATACCTGTCCGGGAAGCGCCCAATGCGGTCATGGGCATCAATTTCGCTTCTGGGGGCCATTTCTGCTGCTTCCCCTCGCTCCCCTGGCTTCCTGGGGCCTCTACACTATGTAGATTACTGTTTACTATGTATGTATAGTATAGAGGGAAGACAGGGACCCAATTGAACCGCTGTGGAATATAATAAATGATTGATTATATTTGATTTCGATTTTTCTGGGCCTGAAAGCGGCCTGCAACCCTTTACACCGGTTCTGAACCCTTTTCAGCTATGCCAAAGGGTTATGCAACCCTTAAAGAAGCTAGACGAGAGATTTGGGGGCCTAGGGGTAGCAGGGAAGTGGTAGGGGACCTGCGAGGATCTGCCAAAAAAAAAAGTGTGAATATCGTGTGGCAAACGCCTGGATTCTCATCGCATAAGGCGTATAAACTGCCCTGTATACTTGCTTTTGCATCCCCCGCCTTCGTTCCCATGCGATCCTCAAGATCTGGTCGTTTCCCACGGGCGCTTTTTGGCTGATTTCGACGAAATCGCCCAGATCGCAGCGCAACCGTTGAGAATGGTGTGGGCGCTGTATCTCAGATCGATTCGCAGTCTATGAAAACGGGGGAGTACAGATTCGCAAGTGAATCGGAGGGGAAATGGTGGAGATACATACCTGCAAAAGCGAAAAGTGGCCTTTGGTTTGCTTCTGGGCACTTCAGAACACCAAAGTGAAAGCAGGTATGTGCCTGGCTGCTGTA
>BPQB01000191.1:0-16139 GCA_019973155.2 Phanerochaete sordida | reverse complement strand
GCTGATGAGACTTCAAGTCGAAAGCTCAGCGCGGCACAACTGTGTCGGCTACCTTCGGTTTTCTCTTGAAGCACGGCCCTCAAACGCTCGCTACGCTCGCGTTTTCGCGCCCCCCAACCCTAAAACCATTTTTGTCGCGTTTTCAGCGGTTTTACACTCTTTCTGCCACTGTACTGCTTTGGAGTTGACACAGTTCACTTCCAGTTCACTGTCACGGGCTCAGTACACTCAGTTTCAGTTCACCTCTACAAACTTCACACAGTGTGCCTGTCAACTCTCCTGTTCTCTCTAACTTGTTCTCTCTGTTCAGCAACAGTGGCCTCGTCCTGCACTTCACTGTTTGTACAGCCAACACTTGCTTGATTACAGTGGGGTCCACTCACAGTAGCTCACTTGACGGTTGACTTGTATACGCGTGACTTTCGCCTTTGCCTTATGTTTCAGAACACGCTCACCTTCTGCTCTAACTTGCCGGTATACTCAGCTTTCTTACAACTGCATCTATCCCTCTGCTTGCGTACTTGGTGTGTGCATTTACACTCTACTCCATGATAGTGTCTAGCTAGTTCTTCATGTTCTCTTCCTTGATCCTTACGCTTCCTGTTCAGTGAACACTTACTCTGTTAGTGAACAACAGTGTAACCATTTCAAACATGTTCATTCACACTTTGTCACACCATCACATCGCAATCTCACTGTCCTGTACATAGCCCTGTCTCAGATGTAAACTTGGCCACAAGTCAATCAACATCACATTGGCGCTGCTCAACCTGGTTGTGCGTGGCTTGACTTTGCATCCACCACTTCCCTCTAGCAATACCAGCCTCATTGGTACTCTACCTGTGTACCTATATAGTCTGTGGTCTCTTTGGTATGCTCTACCTCAGTGGTGCTCGCACAGTGTCCAGCTGTAAGTGTTTGTATGCCTGTGTATCTGTCTGTGCTCAGCCTGCCTCTTCTCTGTTTCAGCACACGTTATGCTTCATTAATGCTCAAACTTGCCTGTATAGTCTCTCTGACTCACTGCTGTTCTGATATATCTGGATTGGGACTCATAGTTCACACTATGACAGGCTGTATATAGAGTGCTCACCTCAATTGCAGCAGTTACAACACATGCACTATTATATAGTTTGGCCTCAGGTCTTCTGCAGATGATCATGATTATGCTGGATGAGTTGACTATGAGTTGGCTATTGACTATGGTCATGCAGAATGATGTTGTATAGTAAAGCTGTGGTCTTATATTGCTTAAAGCTTGTCTTTGGTCCAGGCAGATGTACAAGAGTCTGCACATTCTTGGTATGTTGCCTCTATCGCACTTATGGCTCAATTAAGCGCCCAACCGCGGTCACGCCAGGCTGTGCAACTGCACAGTTGTATAGGTTTATATTCTTGAGAATGTCGCAGATTTATTGGCAGAGATATGGCAGCTGCCTCATGTCTCCACCAAATACACATCTGTGGCTTGTACTGTCGCAACCCTCCCATATGGTGCCACGCCGCGGTCGTGCCAGGTTGTACGACCGCGGATATGCATAGTCCTATATTCTGGGTAATATCGCAAATTTATAGACAGCTGTATGACAGGCGTATCATTTCTTGGCAGAATACTTGTCCACGGCTTGTACCACCGCCAGGACTCCATGTAGCATCCCACTGCGGTCGTACCAGTCTGCCCGACCGCGGATCTACCTAGTTTCATATTCTCAAGAATAGTATGCTTTTATCTGAAGAGATATGGGACATTTCGTAGTCGGCTCAGCCGATATCACTCATTGGCATGTAGCACAACCATACCTTCATACGAGGCCACGCCGCGGTTGTGTCAGGTTGTACGGCCGCGGGGATGTATAGTCCTATATTTTGGGTAATATCGAACATTTATTGACAGACATATGACAGCCGTATCATCTCTTGGCTGAAGAGTCGTCCGTGGCTTGTACCACTGCCAGGATTCCATGTAGCATCCCACCGCGGTCGTGCCAGCCTGCTCAATCGCGGATTTACCTAGTTTGATCTACTCAGGAATAGTAGGCATTTGCTGGAAGAGATATGGGATGTCTGGTCCTTGGCTCAGTGAACATCCTTCCGTTGCTAGTAGCATAACCATACCTCCATATGGTGCTACGCCGCGGTCGTGCCAGGTTGTATGGCCGCGGATATGTATAGTCTTATATTTTGGGTAATATCGAACATCTATTGACAGACATATGACAGCTGCATCAGACTAGGCAGTCAGAAAGCATTCTGTATGCCTTGAACATTCTGAGGGCACATACTCGGTCATACGCCGGTGTGTAATCGGGCAGGGCAGTCAGGAAGCATTTCCTATGCTCATGTCGACCTGAGGCCATTTATCTGATTACACGCTAGTGTTCAATCGAGCTGGGTGGCAAAAAATCAATTGCACCACTCCAGACAATGCACAGGTCATTCTGAGGGCACCCACCCGATCACACACCGGTGTGTAATTGGGCTAGGTAGCCAGGAAGCATTTGGTATGCACAGATTGACCTCAGGACGCCTACTCAATCTTACACTGGTGTTTAATCAGGCAGGGTAGTCAGGAATTAATTGTGGGGCTCCAGGCAATTCACGAATCGTTCTGAGGGTACATATTCAATCATACACTGGTGTTCAACCTGACAGAGAAGTCAGTGGTCAATTGTAATACTTCTGAGAATGCACAGAACGTCTTGAGGGCACTTATCTGGTTATACACTGGTGTTTGATAGGGCCAGGCATTCAGGAATTGATTGTGTCACTCCAGGCAATGTATAGATCACTCTAAGGGCACTTACCCGATCACACACCGGTGTGCAGTTGGGCTAGGCAGCTAGGAATGAATTTGTATGCACAGGGCGACCTGAGAGCAGTCAGAAGTCAATTGTGACATTCCGAGCAACTCACAGATTGTTTTGAGGACATATACCCGATCACACACCGATGTGCAGTCGGGCTAGACAGTCAGGAAGCATTCAGTATGTACAGATCGACCTGAGGGCATTTACCCGATCACACACTGGTGTGCAATCGGGCAGAGCGTCCAAAAATCAATTGCAACACTCCAGGCAATATACAGGTCGTTCTAAGGGCATCTACCCGACCACACACCAGTGTCTGATCGGGCAGGGCAGCCAGTAAGCATTTCTTAATGTGCAGGTCGACCTGAGGGCACTTACCGGGCCATATACTGGCATCTGATCAGGCTAAGCATCCAAGAATCGATTGTATCACTTCAGGCAATGCATAGGTCGTTCTAAGGGCACTAACCCGATCACACACCGGTGTCTGATCGGGCAGGGCAGCCAGTAAGCATTTCCTAATGTACAGGTCGACCTGAGGGCACTTACCGGGCCATATACTGGCATCTGATCAGGCTAGGCGTGCAGAAATTGATTGTATCACTTCAGGCAATGCATAGGTCGTTCTAAGGGTACCAACCCGATCACACACCAGTGTCTGATCGGGCAGAGCAGCCAGTAAGCATTTCCTAATGCACAGGTCGACCTGAGGGCATTTACCCGATCACACACCGGTGTATGATCGGGCAGAATCAGGCAGAAGGTTGCACATTCTTAGAATCAGGCCAATATTGCGTACCCTCTACCCACCCTATAACCTAAGAACCGCATGCCAGAATCACCTATAATGTCCCCTGGTATCATGTTGTTCGCAGGGAGAACGGAGATGGACGAGGGGATTGACAGGAAAATGGCGCTGCATTACTATGCGCATTGGAGGTTCACATACGAGTGCGTCCTTCACGATGTTTTTCCTGCCTGTGCTCATATACAATCCTTAGCCTCATTCCCACTCTGTAGAACGCATAGAACGCAGACGAAGATGCCAGGGTTCCGTCTGTCCTATCTGCGGGCGCAGGAGAGGCAAGTCCAATGGACCTTGATGACCTCACCCTGAAGAAGAACTACTCAGTGGTTATGTGTGCTAGGGCGCGTCCCACACACAACAACTTGGTGGTGCAGGTGCGTGACTGCATTGGTATGTAGCTGTATCTGATGATGCAATATGGACAGACCTTTGCGGACAAGTATCCCACCATAGCATTCACTCACGCTGCGCCCTGAGCAGTAGACATGAACCTTGTCCATGGGCTCACAAAGTCACACTGGTTCAGACAGATTCTACACCCCCTGTCGTCTGCACTTTTGCGGGTTTTTGGGACCTCTGCAAACGATTGTGGAGATTTTATGCGGCATGGTCTACATGCTGGCACCCATGAGTGGTATCGTCAGAACCAACATGGCAGGGACATCAGCGACAGAAACATGTGGTCTATCGCAGAAGCAAAGAACAAGCTCTGAGAGCACACATTACGCGCCACCTCTATATCGTGGTATTGCTATAGGTTGTGTTCAGAATGCAGGCCAGTCTAGTTGCGTTATACAGAAACACAGAACCCCACACGAGACCGTGAGGTCTTCAAAAGCCAGACATAAACATTACTTGTAACTACCACAGAGCTAGATTCGCTCAAGCTGATGATGCCAGTGGCGACAAGTGACCTGGTACAGCAGTGTGAACTACTGTCATTGTAGACTCAGACAGCTGTCCTGTGATAATCAATCACATCTATCACAGACTAGTGCCCACAATCGTACCGTTGCACTCGCACTGGCCATTAACTCAAGCTCAAGATGTAAGCTCATAAACATTTGGTCCCAAAGAGAAAGGTTACTCGTGACGACTCGAGACGGTGTGACGCATTGCGTTCTGACACTCTCTCTCACACCCACTCCTCTCAAGCGGATCACTGCACTTTGAGCCATGGCAAGCTCAGCAGATGATCAACTCAGTGCAGAGCTTCGTGCTTGGAAAACTGCACTGAGATACATGTCCACTTCGTCAGCTTCTGACCTTGCGTCGACGCAACTGCTCCGTTGCCTTAAGATCGATGACACAGCCTCTTACAAACAGCTGCTTAGGGTAGCTCAGCTTTTCATTCAAGTACAGAGGAATCAATGATGGCAGTTTTGTCTACCGCTCGAATTTAACCATTGCTGTATCTGCCGATCTAAGTAGGAATGACATACCTTCAGCTCCGCAGATTCATTGTCGCTGAGCTCGAGTACACGAGCTAAATTGCGATAAAGTCTGTGCTGTTCATTGTAATTCATATTGGCAGGTCTTGGGATCTGTGCCATTGGAGTGGTTCAGCGTGCTTGTGCACAGGAGGAAGAAACACCCACTCCTCTCAAGCGGATCACTGCACTTTGAGCCATGGCAAGCTTAGCAGATGATCAGCTCAGTGCAGAGCTTCGTGCTTGGAAAACTGCACTGAGATACATGTCCACTTCGTCAGCTTCTGACCTTGCGTCGACGCAACTGCTCCGTTGCCTTAAGATCGACGACACAGCCTCTTACAAACAGCTGCTGAAGGTGATCATGACAAGGCCAGGCCGTCCTCAGTGCTCTTTGCCTCTTTGGAGCTTCCCTGATGTGCTGCGTACTACAGTGCAAAATGCTCAGAATTTGCTACAGGCTACAAGTGCGGACCTGATTCACCATTCCAGTTCTCTGCTATGTCACTTACTTGGCTAGTCCCAAGATCTTCAAACTGACGCATTCGCGCTAAGCATCATCAAGCGAATACTGATTATATGCTGCAACATGAGATTTGCAGGCATTGTACAGGACTTACTGTGAACACAGTTCTAGCGCTTCCTAGCATCATTCAGTATGTTGTCTTCCCTCTATGTCTTCTAAGAGACTCTCCAGCTGCAGCCTTAGCAACAAAGTGGATACAGGTTGCAATCAACAACATGCAGCTAGCGGTGTCCATCTGGATCTTTTCAAAGATGTTAGCTTTCGATGATTATACCCTCTGTTACGAGGGTCATTCTTACCTCACTCGACCAATAGAGGATTAGCTAGACCGTGTCATGCACACAGGCCATAGATAGAAAGTTGTTGAAGAGGTGTGCATTATGACTCTCCAACTGGTCATTCTGGTAGTCATTTTTCAAATACACGTATTGCAGCAAAACCTATGATGGACGCGTACCAACCAGCCCCAAATGTTATGGATATCTCATTCATGGTGATACACTACTCAGCCCGACCAGCCTCCGAAACTGACACTGAGTTCCATACGGGCTCCCGATGTGTAGACTCTCCTCCGGAAGGTGATCACATCTCTGGCGAATGGCTGCTCTCAGTTCATGGGCGCGCAGAGCTGAAGGACCCAGGTGTGAGGACTCTCCGCTGGAAGGTGAAGGCAATCATAACCACGGCCAGTGGGTGCTCTGACACACTGAAGGGTGAGCATAGCTGAAGCACCCCATGAATGGGGTGCTTCAGCTCAGTGTTGCGACAACCGCCGTAAATACGTTTGACCGAACGTTTGACCGATTTGACCGCCACGTTCCGTATATACGTGGGTCGTAAATATTGATTGCATCACGGTCACGGCTTGGCTGGCCATCAACCCAGCCGACGCTGCCCGCCTCCGTTCCAGAAACGGAAGCACGGGCGGGAGACGGCGGTTCGAGCTCTCATTGGCTGGTTGATATCAACGGCCCGTGGGAATGACCGTGGCGGTTTTGCCAACGACGTATATACGTCGAATATTCAAGTCCCGTCCACGGCGTATTCCCATATCCTCGCCCGTCTGCGCAACACTGCCCCATTGTACGGTAAAATATCCCCTGGAAGGTGATTGCTGTGCGGAGCAGTAGGCGGCATTGTGTGTTGAGCCAATCCGTCTACCCCCGGTGGGGAGCACTCGCTACTGACGTGGCACTCCCACTGGCAGGGCACTCGCCACTGGCGGGGTGGGACAGTCGCCCCTCGCCACTCGCCACTGGCGGGGCACTCGCCACTGGCGGGGCAGTCGCCACTGGCGGGGCAGTCGCCACTGGCGGGGCACTCGCCACTGGCGGGGCATTATAACGCCTTGCGCCGCGCTTGGCTAGTCCGATCTAGTGCGTCAACCAGTGTTCATCGTCGAATTGCTCTGTGGTGCGAGAATTCGTCACTCGCAGGTCTCTTGAACATAACCTAACCTAACCTAACCCAACCTAAAACCTATGATGATCGCTCCTGTGGGGAGGAGTAATGCACTCGCGAGGCAAGCGTTCTGTGGAGCCAGCCTGAAGGCGGCAACATCGCAGTGGCGGCGCCGTCGCGTTTCAACTTTCCAAGACTGTGCAGTGCTCCATTGCCGGACTGAACCATACCTCTCAAGGATGGTAACGCCCTGTCGTGTACTTAGTGTATTTCACATTGAGTCGTAAGCTAGCCCTATCCAGGACAAGCTGAGACAAGGATGGCACGGCGATCAGTTTCACAGACGCGTCCAGCGAGACATCGAGATTGGCAGTTGAGAATATACTTAAGCCTGCTGCTCTGGATTTCTTGAACAACTTCTTTTTCCCAACCCACCACACGCTTCACACACAATGCCCTTTCCCCACGAATGGCGCGACGTCGAGCAGATGAACACTCTTGGATGGCTACAGAAGCTCAGTCAGCTGGGGGCTGCCGGTGATTTAGAGGCCTCATTGGTCCCGTACATCCTTGCAGGTCGTTGGAACAACCCCAATACGCAGCAGCAGTCCCTGGTGGAAATGTTACCCCCGCCGCCCCTACACAATCACGCTGCGGTCACTGTAGATCGCAAGATCGAACGTGTGGCTGGTGTTTCAATCAACCTGCCGTCATTCGAGGATCTTCGTATTTTCCGCAGGCCGCCAAAAGAAACCCTCAGTGACTCAGCGCTGTTGACCCGAAAGATAGACACAGGGGTATGTAGTGATGTCACCGGGATGGCTGCTGCTAATCCGCTTGATTAGGCGCGAGGAATGCAGCATATTCCTGTTCACGAAATCCCACATATCAAGTTTGCGGCCGGTCAAGACATTACGGCGTGGATTTGCTTTCCCGCTCTGTACTACTACAAATGCCAGCCCACAGTGAGCCTTGCAGAGGTGGCGGATTTCTATCTCAACGTTACTCGACCGTGTCTCACCGAGGTCGGGATGGCCCACGGAGAAGATGAACCCGTCTCGCGAATCCAGTTCACTTCGATTCGATCTCCGCAGTATCAAGCCATCATGCAGGCTACCACAACACTCCCTTCCATCGAGATTCAAGCATTCACCGCCGCCTTGCAACAACGCTCGGAGACCGATAAGCGCTTCCACAAATGCTTCTTCGTCTTTGACATCTCTCCCCGCACTCCATGGCGTAGACTTGACGATCTGGACGCGCAGACCAACGACTTCGAGAGGATCGAGCAAGGGCTGGCCGGTTTCATGGACCAACAACACCCGGAGGGGGAGCAGCTGATTTGTCGGTTGTCCCTACGCTTTCGAGGCCCAGGGCAAGCTCTGCTGTGGCGGCCGGAAGCCGTGCACTCGATTGTCTCACACCTCGTTCCTGTTGCTCAGCAAATAGTCGATCCAGACCTGGTGGCCCGGATGATCGACCGACAGCCGACACGGACACTGGGCGCTGTGACATATGCAATGTGTCACCGAACAACATTCAACTTTACCGACCAGGGCACCGCATTGAGAGTGGTGGAGTTCAGATCAAGCGCACAGGGCGAGGACACGCGAGTGCCAGGCTTCAAGAGGTTTGGCATGCAAGACACATTGCCCCCTGCCTTGGACTCGACAGTGGCAGCAATCATTGCTGCGAAATCTCAATGCCGACGCCTCGCCACTGCAGATGCAGGCGACGTCGAAGCCATGCTGGCCGTCGAAGTGGACTTTTCAGCCAGTCGCAGTGCACTGTCGAGGCATCCCCCACTTGACACTTTGTTCTGGGATATCAAGAGAGCTACATGGTGGTATGGATTACATTTGTACCTGAGACAGAGGGGAAGCTTATTTGGTTGTACTCCTTCAGGAGCTATCGTTCATGGCGGATCCACGGCGTCCACCTCGTTCTCATACAGCTGAAGAGTACCCCTCCGGACGCCCGCATGTGGAACGAAGTGCTCGGTCTGCTAGCTGCATGCGTTGTGGTGCTCAACACATGCATCAGACCCCAGCCCGACACTCCGGATACACAGCTTCTCCTGGAGTCCAGTGCATATTTGAAGGTGCCAAACGCGGTGAACGAACAAGCAGCTGCTTGGGGAGATGCCGCAGGCGCCGCAAGGCCGTGGATAAACTCGAGAGGCGCTTTCTTCCTCGCGGGCCTAGCGAGGAACCCTGCCGGAGAGGGGGCACAGGCTTTCTTCTACCGCCTGCCTTCCAGCATTGCGCCAGCAAAGAAACTCCTAGCAAAGCTGTATGACGTGCAAGCCTTGGAAGACCTGGGAATCCACTTCGGCGTAGGAGCTCATCGCGCGGTTGTGACTAATCCCCGTGAAGACCGCTTGTACAAGGGGCGAACCACCGTGCCGGTGGACAGTATTATGAACCGGGCTCTGGGAGAGGAGAGGAATTTCCATGTGGAAGGGATTCAAGCCCGGAAGCCGACCCGTCTAGCCGGCGCTGATGTGGTGGAACTCCCCGATCCAGATACCGTCACAAACGTTGGACTCTTCTTCGATGGCTGCACTCTAAACAAGACGCTGAACAAGATTTTGCGGCAGCTGGCTTACGACATTATCCAGAAATCACCCAATGAACGAGGCGGTACCAAGTACACTACGCTTACAAGCCAGGAACGGAGTAACGTGACACTCGCGCTATACGAAGGACCCGAATTGCCTTTCCGTGCGGCCCACATTGTTCTCACAACCCACGAGGCTTGGGATAAGCTGCTGGCGATTCTGTTGCCGGACAAAGGATTCGTTGCAAGCTCAACATCAAGTGGCTATGCGACTAGCTTGTATCATGAAGGATGGGTGGAGCTGCAGAATCGCCTCAGCCCAGGCGAGTCAGTCACTGTGACTGCGGCGATGCGGGGGGAATTGGGGAAGGTGGTTTGGCTGCCGAGAGGCCACAAAACGGGTATGTGGAGCTCGCAGCGGAACTTGGCCAGGAACGCCATTGCGCTGCCGGAGGATGCTGGGGATCTGGCGCCTCAAATTGCTGCGAATCCTCGGTACGTCTCGTCCATTGGACAGCTGAATTGGTTTCATCTCCGGTAAGCCGCATTTTAAAACACCAAGAGAGTCACTGACCAGACTTCACACAGAGAGTAAGCAATGTTTTCAAAGGCAGTGGGGAGTAAACGGTGATGATTGGAAAAGGTAATTGTACCAGTAGTATGTACTCTTTGAGTTCCACAATCTAGGTAGCGTAGGGGAGACTGTGCGGTTGAGGTTGTTTCAGCCCGCCAGCGGCGAGTGCTGCGTGGAGGAATGCAAGCCCATGAGATAGGCTGACCGGAGGAGGATAGGGTTTCGACGATCCGGCGGAGGGTATGACGTCTGGCGTGTACCTAGAGGACATATCTCTCGCTAGTGGCGAATACGGGGCACTGCTTGGCTGGTTGGCGAGAAGTGGGTACATACGCCTGGTGCATGTTCAAATCTGCCGCAGGGCACCCGCCGGTGGCGAGTGTAGTGCGCCGCGCAGGAAATGGGCAGCACAGCGCATGGTGCGCGCATCACCCGCGCGGATGTGTCGCGAGGCACCCGCCGGTGGCGAGTGCAGTGCGCCGCGCTGATGCCAATAGGTAGCATAGCGCGTGGTACGCGCACCACACGTGTGGGCGTCCCGCGAGGCACCCGCCGGTGGCGAGTGCAGTGCGCCGCGCTGATGATAGGTAGCACAACGCGTGGTACGCGCACCCCACTCGCGGGTCCGTCGCGAGGCACCCGCCGGTGGCGAGTGCAGTGCGCCGCGCTGATGATAGGTAGCACAACGCGTGGTACGCGCACCCCACTCGCGGGTCCGTCGCGAGGCACCCGCCGGTGGCGAGTACAACGCGCCGCGCTACGGATCGGCGGCACGGCCCAGCTGTCCGCCGGTGGCACGTGGCACACCAGCAGGTGTGTACCACAGCGACCACCGCTCATGGCGTTCGATGCGTCCGTCGATGACCAAGGATCCGGTTTTGAGCCATTCTGTAACATGGCACTTGGGTGAGGCTGATTCAAATCTCCTTAGCCGTTTACGGCGAGGGTCGTCAAAGTGATTTCGTTGGTTTTGACACTAGCTGGTTTTGACACTAGCTGGTTTTAAGATCAGACTTGTGGTCGCGTGCAGCGCACTGCAGGAGGCTGAGACATGTAGCAAATTGCAAATGTGATTTCAGGGGCACACGGGTGGGCAATATAAAGGCAGCAGGTGTAAAATCACAAAGCAAGATTGCCACTATGCCCCCATATCCCGACGAGCAACTTCCGGCTTTAACATACTCCATCCAAGAGTTCAATGCACGAGCCAGAGGTATCTTAACCGGCGGAGCGAGAATCCCGGAATTCCTCAACTTTGCCCTGGCAGGGCGCGTTCGTGACGAAGACGGCGAAAAGCGAGTGAACATCGACGTCTTCAAGGACTGCGAACAGCTTCATGGGCGAAACGACGTGACAATTACGAGAGATTACGATTCCGTAATCGGGATCACTCACAACCTGCCGTTCTGTGGGCCCTTCTCAATTTATCCTGCGCCCAACTTCTGAGACTGCCTCGTAAGATCAAACCATCTGAAGAAGAGGATTCAGTTGCCCGTGAGCATTTTGCAATAGCTGCATCACCAACTTTTTGCTCTAACGCTTGTGATAGCACTGGCAAAATGCCAGGACAGTGGAGTTGAGCAGCATTCCCAACATCTGCTTGGGAACGGCGCAACACATACGGCAGAAAACTCTGATATTCTTTCCGAGAATGTACACACCTGAAGAACGACGAGGGGTCACCCAGGATCAACTGGATCTCTTCTACAACACGTGCTTGCGCCCAGCTATTGCCGCGGTGTGCCCTCACTTCCTGTCCCATTGGCCTGTCTCGTATGCAGCATGTCTGATGTTGCTGCGGGACGTGCGCCAGCGATTTCACTTCACCCGTCTTGACCTCCCTCCACACCTGGTTCCGCAATTCAAAGACAGCTTGCTAGAGCACATGGGCCAACATGCAATCTTCGGGGATAGCTTCTTTCTGCACGAGATTCGAGGTACCAAAGGCTCCACCCAGCACGACCCGGAGGACGTAGATGCAACAAACGCAGCACTGGCGAAGGCATTCGACTTGTTCGACATGGGTGGCTTGCTGGGAGAGGGGAACGAGTGGTACCTCGACATTGCAATGGAGATCCACGTGCCGGATATGGTTCTTCAGTGGAAGGCCAGCCGCCACAGAGATGTTCTACAGTATGCCCTACCGTCCGCGGCGGATGACGTCATCGACCGGGCCATCAACGGCAGCCACTTCAAAAAGGATGTCTCTTCGATGCTTTATGACCTGGCCGGATTCCGCATCGAAGTTCCCACCGCAGGAGCCCAGGACTTTGTGCGTTACGTGAACGTCTACACAACTGACAAGTCAGCAACCTACCAACTATATCCTGGCGCTTTTCGAAGGCATAGGCCATGGGATATCTTGCCGCATCGTCTCCAAGGAATGCTGGCGGACCTGGAGAAGACCGGCAATATGTACGATGAATGCAGAGGGCTGAGTGGCGCACTGCAAGAAGGAGCAGCACGGCTGGAGGTCAGAGTACGCGTTGTGCCAGGCGTGGTGGCGGACAAGCTGCGGGACCTCACCAGGGATGTCATCAACGATTGGGTAGTAGGCTTCAGCCCGCTTGAGTGGTGGTGAGTCCCGACGCCCTTGTACGGCGATCGTGCTGCTAAACTGGTCCCCTTGAAACCGCAGGACGATGCGCTACTGGAGGTTGTCCGCGTTGAAGCTTGTAATCAGCTCTGCTCAAGACGCGCCTCCTCGGTTGCGGATCATGCCACCTGCGCTGGGCATGGGTGCCATTGCGATATGGATGAAGAATGCGCTCATCTACCGGCTAGGCGAACAACGGTGGGACACAGATATAGTGAAGAATGCCGCATTTTGGGACAGCAACGACGACGAAAATAATGCGGAGGAGGCGGAAATTCAAGATATGATTGCCGCAGGGGACATGGGGCCGGCTCTGGAAGAGCGAGGATGCTACTTTGTGTCAGCGGTGGAGAAAACATGGGGCATCTACCATTTGCCAATGGCAAGAACACTTGACGCCGCCACCTACGCGATGATTTACAACGTGAACACCGTCTATGAGCTGGAGCTCGCCTTCATGCAGAGCGCAATCAAGAGAGCCCGTCAAGAGCCGCGAAACGAGCCGCGAAGGAATCGACGGAAACTTCATGGCCCACCTCGGCCGCGCTCGCCGGAGAGAGACATCGTGTTTGGACTGACGGAGGCCGGCGTACGGGTAGCGCCATTGGCGCCAGGAATGCCCGCCCAGGCGATTGCGCATCTTCCGCCGATGGAAGGGGGTCCTGACGGGGAGCTGAACGCGGTCTGGCAGGACTTCCTCCGAGACATCCTTGCCGTTACCCCGTGTGCACAGGGAGGGGGAGGATCCTACTGCACACTCACCGGCGACGAGCGGAACGCGGCAACCGAGGACATATATTCCTCTACTGAACTACCATTCCGAGCGGCGATCGTGAAACTCGCGGACGGAAATACCTGGGATACCGTCTTTTTCGACCGGTTCTTTCCAACGAGCGCGGAGATCAGCCGACGGCCGAAGCAGACACAGCACTATGGAGCTTGCCATTACTGGACGAGGTGGCAAGTATTGATGTCCAAGGTACGGGAGCAAGACGTAATCCGGGCCAAATTGCTTCGGGAGTTCAGGAAGCTCAAATGGCTACCCTGGTCCTCGAGCGACCGGATATGGGTTACAGGCAGCAAGGAAAAGGGGATCTTTAGGAAGCTCCCGGAAGGGCACGAAGGTCCAGCTCCAAAACTCGCGGTCAATCAACGTTGTGGGGTAGCACTGGATCAATGGAAGCTTAAGGACCAGGAAGTGGCATAATGCATTAGATCAGCTTGAGCAAAGATCAGTCTTTACCCGGAGGTGCTGTGAGAGCAGTGATAGTGTTTTTGCCACCCGCCACGGGCGGGTGCATTGCGGGAGCGGTCTGGCTACCCCTGCGGTTCGAGAGCGTGGAATAGCAGCAGTGCGATGTACCACCCGCCGCTGGCGAGTGCACAGCGCGGGAAAGGTAAGCCACCCGAGTGACCCGTGGAGTGCGTAGGCTGGGCAAGCAGCTCCGCACCCGCTGCGGGCGAGTGCACAGTGTGAGATGGTGGTACACTGATTGTGGCGTCTGCGTAAGAGCAGGGGTGTGCTCGTGATCAGCGTCGCTTTCTACTCGCCGCTGGCGAGTGGCCGGCACAGAGTTAGGTGGCTGACCGCCACTGGTAGCGTCTGGCGTGCCTGGCCAAGGGGGTTGCTCGAGCAGACATTCGTCGCCTGTCGATGGGAGAGAGCTGTTGCTGCGCACCCGCCGCAGGCGGGTGCACAGCGCTGCACACATCCCGCCCTCAGCGAGGGCAGCGGGCAGAGTGCTCGCCGGTGCAGTGATCGCGCGCGCCGTCTGACGCTGAGACTTAGCAGTATGCGGAGAACACGTTTGACACAGGCTGATGGTTGTGAAACGGGGGGGGGGGAGGGGGGCTCGCATCGTGATCCATTCGGAGCGCCAGCATAAAGACGGTGGCACGGAGTCACGTTGCTCACCGTCCGGCGCGCACGTGAGCACAATTTACCAGACTTATATAGTCGGTGACCTTCTACAGCAGTTCTTACCATGGACTCCCCGCAGTCTCGCACAGTCTACCAACAGCCAGAGCGGCTGACAGCAATCCGCAGCCTGAAGGCCGTGGATGGTCTTACCCGGGATGAATACGAGGAACTGAAAGTGAGTTTAAGTGGGCAAGAAAAGGGCTATGTCATTGCTGACGAAGCGAATGTACCCACCGATCCGTTAGAAAGGACTCGGAGGCCTTGTTAAGAAACACATGGATCTATCGCGGAATGTGCACGGACAAGACGCGGCATTGGAGGCCCTGCGTGGCGAGGTGATAGCTGTGCAGTGCCAGAAGGTTGAGGTTGAACTAACCATGAAGATTTAGGCTCAAGCAAAATATCCGGTGTTGGCCAAGTATGAAGGAGGTTGGCCCGTGGATGTGTTCGTGCGATCATCCTTATCCTGGTCCTCCTCGCGCCTTCGCCGACAGGTTGCGAGAAGCTCAACGCATCAACGCAATGATCGTGCGCGACCGCAAGAGCCTGGGGAGTTTGTGAACAGGTGGATTAAATCCTGCGGACATGTCGTGGATGTTCTGACGGTCACCGCTCGACTCGACGCTGGAGGATATCGCTCGCGAAAGGCTTTATACAGGCTTGCCGGTGAGATGGTGAAGGAGCAACGGGAGATTCTAGCGACGCAATGTGGATTGAGCGACCAACAGATCATCGAGGTTGTCTTTGCACTCCATGATTTACGAGTAGGTCGAACTTAAATACAGCGCATAGTGGACAGCGAGCTCGCAACGAAGATATATACACGGAGCTATTTTTCATTGCGGTGCAAGGGTAAGCGAGAAAGCCTAATCCTTGCTTTGGAATGGTCCCATAACACTTGCTTCTTATATTGACTGGAAGCCCTAGTGCACGTTATCTATCAATCAGCGTTACGGGAGAGCACTCGCCACTGGCGAGTCATTCTCCTGGGGACGTCGCGCAGGGCGCGGGGCATGGAGTGTGTGCAGGGGCAGAGGACCCGCCACCGGAGAGTGGGCGGATAGGGGTACTCACCGGTTGCGTTGTGAAGCAGATTGTTACTTTGTAAGTAGATCTTCTTAACGGGCATTCGAAGATCTGCTTACAAGGTAAGCAGCCTGCACTGCACCGCACCGACCCGCCACTGGAGAGTGCGCCGGTGGCCACATGCGTCACATGTGTTGTACTGTATTGTATAGAACAGATTGTTACTTCGTAAGTAGATCTTCTTAACGGGCATTCCAAGATCTGCTTACAAGGTAAGCAGCCTGCACTGCACCGCACTGACCCGCCACTGGAGAGTGCGCCGGTGGCCACATGCGTCATATGTGTTGCACCGTATTGTACAGAACAGATTGTTACTTTGTAAGTAGATCTTCTTAACGGGCATTCGAAGATCTGCTTACAAGGTAAGCAGCCTGCACTGCACCGCACCGACCCGCCACTGGAGAGTGCGCCGGTGGCCACATGCGTCACAT
>BPQB01000190.1:0-16176 GCA_019973155.2 Phanerochaete sordida | reverse complement strand
GAACCCGCGGCTTCTCGGAGGCCATCGAAGGAGGGAGGATCTCCATCTTCGGCGGCCGCGAAGCTCGCAGTGAGACTGATCCGGCTGACATAAGCAGGTGCGTCTTCTGCGCGAGTGGGTGTGGCGCGTGCACGCTTCACCCACACATGGGCCACGAGCTGATCTTCGTCTGAGGTTTGCGTTGGTGAGAATCCCAGAACCACTCTGCCTGCCAAGGTCATGCATTGAGTGTCTCCGGCACACAACTGTATGACCATGTGCGCACCTGGGGCTTGGCCATCGAGAAGCCCACCCCCCGATTGCTGCAACTCCATGCGAGCTTGCTGGAAGCCACTGGGCACCAATGCAAGCAAGGCATCGAGGAGCGCGCTCCACTGGGAATCCTCCGCGGCGAAGCCCAGTCGGGGCACGGCTGCGAGCAGATCCAAGGCAAGCCTCACCTGATCTGAGATCGACATGTCTGCACAATCTGAGATTGTGCACCACCAGAGTGCTCTCGGGACCTTCCGGGGGATTCTTCGAGCTCGGATGATTGGAGATGGGTCGAGAAATTTGAGCTGGGAGAAGTAGCACCGTTTTAGGGCGGGAAAGCTGTCGACGAGCCGTGCGAGCTCGGTAGTGCTCTTGAGTCCGGAGCCGGTGATCTGGATGGCGGACAGCGGGAGGCTGGGAAAGGGCGGAAGGGCACGGGGAAGAGCTGCAAATGGATGCCACTCGCCCGGTCTTGAAGGCCGGGAGCCTGCGGTGTCCCCTTTGATGATGCACCAGATGTCTGTCTGGGGGAGGTGCACCTTCAGCGAATATATCCGGTGAAGCCAAGGCTCTGAAAGTGGGGGAAATCGGTGCACGGCTCCTATTCTCCTGATAGCTCCATGCAGGGACGACTCGCTGAATTGAGGACTGTAGACAATATCTTTCAAGAAGGATAGATCAGCAGCACCGTCTAAGCTTATGGCTTCAAAAAGGCCTGGCCGTATGCACTCTGACCAATACCTGCACACAAGACTTGGCGCGACAAGCTCGTGTTTCCATTGCCAATAATCCTCTTTCCATCCCGTACCGACAATCATGAAGTTGCTCAGGATTTTTGCGATGACCTCCGACGGGAGGTCGGCTCCTGTGAACGGTGGCATGCTGGACGGGGGCAGCGAGATCGGCGATGTCTGCGCGAGGACGATGCGAGCGAGGTGGTGGTGGTAAGAAACGAGTGCGAGACCGACGCCGCCCGCTCTCTGATTCGTAGGACAGCGTGAGACGTCTGCGCAGCCCCCGAGTTGTCTTCTCTGCCTCGTGCACGGAAGGCGTTTGGTCGCCATGGAAAGCACCGCCTGTGTCACGCACAGCCAGGGCACATGTACAACACAGACTCATCCATTCATAGCATATAATCGTCCCCATTGTGATAATCTCTCCCATAATCATCCCGTCTTCGCAACGCACGCACATGCAGTAGTTCTAGCAAGAACCATCCACCTGCTATATATTCACCTTCATTTATTTACAAAGTCCAGGATATGCAAGTGACCGTCGCTACACCGTATGCGCCTCGGCTGGGTATCTCGACGCCCGCGGGAATATTCGCCCTTCGCTCTGGCAGGCCGTATCCTGCGGCGGGAGCGTGCCGTGTTGAAGTACGCGTTCAGCGCCAGCGCGGTGCAAGGCAGTGATCCGCACTGTGATATATGCTGTGCACGCTTTCTGTAACGAGAGTTGCGACGTGGCCAGCGTAAATGCACAGCGATGGACTACTTCGTCAGGAAGACGGCGCATACGAAGCTGAACGACCGGTCGTGTCAGCTGTAGACAGTAGTCGCGGAAGGGTAGTGGCATCCGACGCCGCGTATTTGGATATCGGAATGACAGGGTCTACAACGCATGTCAGATGGAAGTAGGTCAAAATGATGTGCTGTGCATACCGAGTATATCGCTGCTGAGCACGTCTGGGCGCTGGTGTTCGTCCTGAACGAGCCTAGAGCCAGCCGTCAGAACCTGCACGCACCATCCCTCGTTTCAGTCAGGCTCTATCAGTACCGCGTCGCGCACGCAAGAGCAGCACATACCTGCATACGCGCTACGACAGCGGGTACCGCAGCGACGTCTGGCTCGACACCGCGGCCATGCGCTCGCACTCGGAGCGCCGGAGGCTCCGCGATTGTGTCCGGAATCCAACGATCCCCACATGTAATTGCCACGCCGAGGCCGAGGAGCCCCGCTGAGCGGTTGCCCAGCGTCCGCGCATGTCGCCTACGCGTCGGCGATCATTGGCTCGGCACCGGGCAGTATGAGGCCCCCGTCGCCCTCCTCGAGCGCTGCGACCTCGCGCGAACGGTAGCGCGCTCGCGTACGGCTTGCGCAGCATCTCAGAGAGCTGGTGCGCGGTGAGGGCGCCGTCGACGATTGCGAAAACGCCCCTCGACTCGTTGTACACGGGCACGGGCACGGCCTGGGTTGCGGCGATCGCACCCCCGGCGCGCGCGCGCACGAGGGTTACAGCCATCTCGAACGTTGAGCATGCTGATACGCCAGCAGCGGCACAGACGGCGGGCACCGCATGGATCGCGGGCGCAGTGTCGTTGAGGCTCGCGATTACGTGCGATGTGTCTGCGAAGATATTCGATGAGGGCGGGACGTGCGAAGGAAAACGCGACGGACCGTTGTAGGTACCGCTCGTGGACGCTCACGATGCCGTCGATCGCCATATGCTGGGCCTTGTCTTGAGCCAAGCAGCAGATTTTGCCTTCAACGGAGGGCTGTATCTGTCGCAAGTGGTCAACACGCAGGCACCAACTGCGTCCCGGAGGCTACTCACGAGGATTCGCGGAAGCTGGCCCAATGTTCGTGCGATTCCCAGCATGCCGAGCCTAACAGTCGGTTCCTATGCGAATCCTGCGATGTTCCGCGCGTGCTTCGGCGGGGTCGTCGAAGGCGAACGTCGCTCCGAAGATGGACCTGCACCTGTCGCAGTCTTCAGCACTCTCACGCTGCAGAACCTCCAAGAAGACCTAGCAGGGACACCTTCAAAGCTGTGCTTCCCTTGTCCAAACGCGTGGGCGTTGGCAGGCAGTCCGCGCGGGGGAAGCGGGTGTCGACTCGGGCTCTGCCATGTATTGGCGCGTCTGGGGTCTTCTGAGTGAGTCGAGGAGCCCATGGCGCGACCCACAAAGTACAGCCGTCAAGTGGTCGCTACCTGCAGTAACATTCAATAAATGCGGACAAGGGGGATCCAATAGGGTGACGCACCATGCAGACAGTGACCCACGGCGTCACCGTAGAGCAAGAATACTACCTGTACGGATGCAGCATCGAAACTGGTGGCCATAGCGGAGCTTCCAGGGCCGCCTAACGGGCCAATACGTTAGTGTGTTCCACCAGAACGGGGATGCAGGCCATCGCACCTTGGCGAAGAGGTTCATGTTCGAGTGAAGGGGGGGGGGGAGACTAGACAGGACACTGACGGTCAGCAACGAATGTATGAAGCACGCGGGCTACATACGGAGTTGGACAACCAGCGCGAGGTCGGGGATGGGAGCGAAACGTCTGCTCGACGGCTTGGGTGTGACGATTGTGCTTCTCAGATCCGTACTATGTGCATCTCGAACGTCTGCGTTTAGAACAGTAGATATGGCGCAACATCATCTGTACATATCAGATGTAGAGCAAGCCAAGCGACGCGAGCGGAGACTCACCTTCTCTTCAACTCGGACGCGGTAGAGTGATCATGGAGGGCCTCGTCTGTCGCGTAGATCAGCAAGCATTCGAACTACCGCATCAGCACATACATGCGCACCTATGATCGGCAACCACAGTCCTTGGCTCTCAGTCTCAGATCTCAGTATTTCCGGCTGCAGCGACGATGTCCCCGTGCCATGCGGTCTCTCTCCGGTCTTGCAAATCGCCCAGAAATATTGAGACAAAGCGTGGGGACGGCGTCGGGGCTCCTGCTGCGATCTCTCGATTCAAATGTCTCCGCTAAGGTGCCAGTAGCAACCGCGATCGAGATCCATGGGGATGAGGATGTGGAGGACGCGGCGGACGTGGTTCGAGGCAGAGAAAGCATGACGTCGCCGCCAGAGCGCTCACGTGGCAGGCGCGTGAGCAATATAACAGGCGCCGAGACGCGCCGTCGTGTTCGACACCGACGTCGACGTCCAGCTCCTCGATCACCCGTGCCCGATCGCGTCAAGAGCCTTCCGGTGAGCTCGCCCTTTCTTGTTGTCCGTGCGATCGGGCTGATGCGAACGAGACTTGTGGTCGTTATGGTCAATTTCGATCGCAAAGCGCACTGGACCGCGGCTGTCCCAGAGTATACACCAGGTGCGCTCTTTCACGCTCGCGTTCGGTGCTCCCACCCATCCGACCCCTCCCGCAAGCTGTGCACGCCACGAAGAGCAAGATCCCGGCGAGCTGGCGTCGTCTTGCACCCCATGGAAGCCCACATCCTCGTTGGTCCCGTCGCGACTCGACAGAGGTCGCCCGGCCCGGAAGATTCACCCAGACTCTGTGACGCAGCCCTGCCGCCAACCCGAGTATGCGCATCGACTCGTACGACAGCACTACAAGTCTGCAGGCTGCCGGATCCTTTGAATATACCAGGCGACGGCAACGCGACGCACGGCCGCAACTAAAGCTCAAACGCATCTCGGTGACCAGATGGTAGCAGAGAGTAAAGGTGACGATGGTGCGACTGCACTTTCATCTCTCGATTACGTCTTGCTGATACTGTTGGCAGCGTTCTGGCCGGCCGTTCCACGCGATTTTCTAGCGGAACGCCTGCCTGCCTGCAGAACAGAGAACGAAACAGAGAACTCACTATACACGCTTACATTTCACCGTGGTCCGCCGCCTGTAAAGCAATCTTCGCCTATCAACTGCCTCGAGGGTGCTGGGTGACGCATGGGCGGTGTCGCGCGCGTCGCAGTCTGGTCTGCGCCGCTCGTCGGCGTATCTCGCCCACGATCGACCTTCGCACCCCCGACAACAGCGGACGTGGACACTAGACGCATGAAGGTGCGTAGCACTGTCGTCTCCGCGCACACGCGGAACTCTGACGATGTAGTTCGTGTAGAGAGGCGCCGCCGTCAGGCTGTATATCGTCAACATTGCGTGAGCCTTGGGACTCGGAGCACCGCCCGCCCGGACGCGATCACTTGCGAAACGACTCCGTTCCCTGCACGCTGCCCACGCCGTCACTCGCCGGAGAGCAACCGCCACGACCCCATTATCATCTCCCGCATCCTCGTCTGCCCCCACGACAGAACTGGTGCACGCAAGGGCAAGCTGCGCACCGGCGCACCAGCACGGCCCCATGCCCAGTTCATTCCACGACCCTCACATTCCCGCTCATCGCTTCATGCAGGCACGGCACTCCGCGACGCCCTGACAACGGTGTCTACCTTTCCGCGACGTCGCCCTCCAGCGGCCTCTCCCGGGCTCTTCCCGTCGTTAAGCGCTTTCGCCGCTCGTCAACGCTCACAGCACCGCCCGTGACCACCCCGGCGCACCGCTGGCCACATTCAGATGAACGACCCCTGCAAGCCGGCCGTGGCAGAGCTGACAACGCAGACGGCCGCCGCGCAGTGTCGCCGTCATGGTTTCGCGCGGTCGTCCCAGGGCGTTGGTCGCGGCGACGGAGGGCGGTAGCAGAGACATTCGCGAGGTCGGGCAGAAGACGCAGCTCTGAGGCAAAGCAGCTGGACTGTCGCGGTGCGCAGGGCGTGGAGGTCTGTCCTGGCGGGGCTTCGGTCACGAAGGCGCGCCGGAGACGGTGCTGAACCGGGGCCGGGAGCTTCGGTGAGCGTTCTATGCTATGCCTTCGTCGCAGTTGCTTACGCTTCTTGTAGGCGGCCCTGGTGCGTGGACATCGATGTCCTGCTCTCTTGCGAGGCTCAAGTCGGCGGCATCTATGGCCTGCGGTTCGAGCTCCTCCGCTTCGATACGCACGACGCCAGCGACGCGGCATCCTATCTGTCGATGTCCCCTTCCGCCTTCAGGCACCAAAACCCTTCTAAACATGCTAGATCGACGCAGATCCCCGCGGTGCGCCCGTCGCAGATGTTGGGCCAGCTGGCTGTCCCCTACACGTAGCCTGTCACTCAGTCCGTCAGCGCCCGCAGCTGCTATGGGCGTGGTCCAGATCGCGCGGGTTCTGGGGTTCGAGACATCAATATCGGAATGTCGTGTACGTTGTTCGTAGCTCGCACCGGCCGATCGCTAACATTACGCGAAGCTACGGTGCAGCTGTCGACACGACGTTCGCGGAAATAGTTACGCAGACTGTCAGCGTGCTAGATGTCGCAATCAGCGCGCTCGACGTAGATCTGAGCGACGGCTGTGCGAGCACGGGACGGCCGCGCGTCGTCGGGAGCCCTGCCGTCATTACCCTGGTCGTCTAAGGCGACGTACTAGTCGACCGGCGCAGCATGGTCGAGCAGGCAAGCGCGAACTGTGCGGTCGTGCGCCATGTATGCGGGCTTGCAGGCGACCGGTGGTCGATTACAGATGGGCCGTCCTGGTGAATAGTCTTCGCTTCGGCTCGCAGGCGATGATGCTGATGGAGCACAGGGACTATCGATGTACGAAGAAGTCTAGCGGTGGGTCCTGCAGGGCCGCATCGTGAGCTATGCGGCTGATTATGCTCCCAGGCTCCTTTGGGACGAACACGAGTGAATCAACTCAGTGCAACAGCAATATGCTTGGTCAGTCCTCTCACTGTATGCACCTACATCGCGATGATCGGAACGCCGCAGATTTCGTCACGCCCACCCGGCGGTGCAGACGTATTCCAGATCGACGCAGTTCACTCTCCATCACACCTATCTCAAAGCCGCAAGGCATGGCACGGATTCCGTCAAGCCGCGCTGCTCACGCAGACCTCTGCTAGGTACGCAGGCATCTCATCCTACTCTCTCTGATTTTTGCTGACGGCGAACACCCGCAGCACCCCCTCGCTTCCCCGCATCTTGACGTGCCCCGCGCATGCTATCAGTGCTTTTTCGCGCATGAAGCTGGACACGCCCTGCTCCTCGAGCGAGAAGCTGTTCGTGGGTGCAAAGCAGAGCGCGAGGGCTGTGAGCGTCGGCGGGCGCAACGTACGCGCGATTGATTGCAGTGAGGCAACACGGACGCTACAGGGCGCGACGTTCGGGATGCTAAAGTAGTGAATGTCTGTGAGTACGACAGGTGCATAGGCGTCCGTAAAAAGTCCGTAGAAGTAGGACGACAATCAGGCCCAGGAATACACAAGGCTCTCAGCGTGCTACGAGTGGGTGGGCATGTATAGTTCTACAGAGAACGAAGCCGATTCTGGGTCACAATTCATGAAGTACATGGGGCATAAGCAAGCAACAGGCGAAGGATACATGACGGAAGAAATGTCCGTAGGCGAATGCTGCGTCAAGTGACATAGCTGGAGAGATGCGCCAACGCCGCCGTAACCCACCGAGCGACAGAGCGCCGCGCATCGCAAGATGTCGACGCTAGGCTCCTCTCTCTGCTGCGTGTTCCGCCGCCGCTGCCACTGCGAAGCGCCTTCTTTGGCCCAGCAATATCCTTCCCAACGCCAAGCCAGAGCTCGCGCCGCCGAACAATCGCGAGCCGAATGCCTTCCATTTTGCTGCTCGGCCTCCCGGCTCGCCTCGCGGGCTTATATGCAGCACGTCTGCAGCTGAGCCCAGTGCTTCAGGCAGCCTAGGTATTGCTGTCAAGGAATGTGCGCTCGCTGCAGCTCGCTCCGCACGCAAGGCAGGAAGGCGCCGCAGGTAGTCTGCCCTCTTCTCTGCGAAGAAGAGCGAGAGGTACTCCGCATATTCGTCGTCATCGAGCGTCGGCGGCGTGTCGTTGATGGTGACAAATGAACGGTCGGCGAGAATGGAGAGGATGGTGCTGCTGTCGATGTATGCCGCTGAATCCCACATGTTTATCTTGTGATTGAAGACAGAGTGTTGCAGCCGCAAAATCCCTCGTTCGAGAGCCCAAGTGAGCTGCTCGCGGCGAAGCACAGAGCGCAGGAGCGCCCGCATTCCCGCTTCCTCCTGCGCATTTCCTTCCCGCACCCAGAACCGGAGTTGCTCAAAGCGGGCGGAGTCTGCGGATCCTCGGAATCCATCGAAGGAGGGAGGATCGCCATCTTCGGCGGTCGCGAAGCCAGCAGTCAGACTGATCGCGCTGACATAAGCAGGTGCGTCTTCTGGTCGAGTGGGTGTGGCGCGTGCACGCGTCACCCATGCATCGGCCACGAGCTGGTCTGGGCCTGAGGTGGTCGTTGGTGAGAACCGCAGAACTACTTTGCCTGCCAAGGTCGTGCATTGAGCGTCTCCGGCACACAACTGAATGGCCATGTGCGCACCTGGGGCTTGGCCATCGAGAGGCCCGCCTCCCGATGGGTGCAATGTCATGCGAGCTTGCTTGAAGCCACTGGGCACTGATGCAAGCAAGGCATCGAGGAGCGCGCTCCACTGGGGATCCTCCGCGGCAAGGCCCAGTCGGGGCGCAGCTGCGAGAAGGTCCAATGCAAGCCTTGCCTGATCCAAGATTGACATGTCTGCACACTCCAGGATTTCGCACCGCCAGAGTGCTCTCGGGACCTTCCGTGGGATCCTCCGAGCTCGGATGATTGGAGAGGGGTCGAGAAATTTGAGCCGGGAGAAGGAGCACTCTTGCAGAGCGGGAAAGCTGTCGACGAGCCTTGCGAGCTCGGTAGTGCTCTTGAGCGTGGAGCCTGTGATCTGGATAACGGAAAGCCGAATGCTGTAGAAGGACGGAGGAACACGGGGAAGAGCTGCAAATGGCGGCCATCGTACTGGCACTGAACGCCCGGAGCCCTCAGTGTCATTCCAGACATCGCAAGTGAATAGTACCATTGGAAGGCGCATCATTAATGAATGTAGATGGTGAATCCAAGGCTCAGGGAGAGGGGGAAAGTGATGCTCGGCTCGGATCAGCTTGATAGCTCCGTTGAGTGATGAGTTATTGAATCGAGGACCGTGGATGATATCTTCCAGGAAGGATAGATCGGACGCATATTCGAGGTTAATGTCCTGGAACAGGGCTGGCCGGATGCACTCTGCCCAGTACTTGCACACGAGACTTGGTGCGACAAGCGCATGCTTCCAGCTCCGATAGCCATCGTCAATCTGTCTTACAACGACCATAAAGTAGCTGAGGATCTTTGCGATGACCTCGGAAGGGAGGTCGGCTCCTGTGACCGGCGGCATGCTGGACGGGGGCAGAGAGGTCGGCGACGGCTGCGCGAGGACGATGCAGGCGGGGTGGTGGTGGTAGGAGACGAGTGCGAGACCGACGAGCCTCGCCTCATCCGCACGTCCTCGTATTCCTAGTACAACGTGCGAAGCCTGCGCAGCCCCCGGGCCGCCCTCCTCGCCTCGTGTACGGAAGCTCCTTGGGAGCGCTTCGTCTCGTCTCTCCGGAGCTGTCCCTCAATCACCTCATGCAAAGTGCAGCTGTATACGTATATCTACCAGAGATTCTCATCGCCTACATTGGCATAGCTGCTATCATCGTCCAATTACTCGCGATGGATCAGCAGGGAGCGCATGGTATAAGGCGCGATCGAATTTGCGACTTTTTGAAAGGTACACGACGCCGTTCTCACAGGTATTCAACGCAGTACCATCACGCAAACGTGTACGCCGATATAGAGATATGAACGGATCCATGCCGGTGTCAACCTAGGTTTGGCAGCGCGCTCGACATGTCCTGGAAGCGTCACGGCACCTCACGCGCTATACCTTGCCCCGTGGCCCACGGTCCTTCTACCTGCAGTCAATGCAAGCTATATTCGCGGCCGCCGACCGTGCGCTCGATGCCACGAGCATCGATCTGCCGATAATTGCAGTCAGCGACGAGGACTCCTCGCGACAGATACTGACACGCACCGAACGGACGATCGTCGGACGCACTGCCAATGCGACGGCGTATCAAGCGTGGGAGAACGATGACTGGAGGAGATGACCGGCGGGGCTGTGCGTCGCGGAATGGCATCCGGTGCTCCGCGACAGGGAGGCGAGCGGCGAGCGACGGCGCGAAGGGCTTGCGTCGAGCGATCGGCCCTGCTTCGCGAATGTGCGGACGCCCAGCTGGCCGTCAGTAATCTCAGCTCGGCTCCTGCGGAGACAGCGAGCCTGGTCGTGCGCACGATGCTCGCCGCGAGGAGCAAACGGTCCCGTAGCCAGGCAGCGGCAGGCTCCCATCGTCCGTCTCCAGCACCGCTTTCACGTGTACCCAATTTCGACGAGCTTGTGCGCCACGAGCGTGCCGTCAGCGACTGTGAACGCGCCGCTCGAGACGCTGGATATGGGAATCGGGATGGTCTGCGCCATGAAAATGGGCCGGGCGACAGGCGCGTCAGAGATCGCATGCAGGATAGGTTCCTCGTGCTAGTGCCCGTCGCGTGCAGCTCCGGAATGGCGGGCGTACCGAGATGAAGCCACGATCTGTTCCTTGAACTTCCTTCTAGTGCCGCAAACGGCAGCGCGCCCGCCTGCAGCGTGTAGGACATCTCGATGAGCCTGGGGAATACGGGCGTGCCGTCGACTATTGCGAACGTGCTGCTTGGCGCGTTTTACAAGAGCACAGGCGCGGTCTGGGCGGTGGCGGTGGCACGCTCGAAGCGTGCGCGCATGCTGGCTGGGGTAGGCCCGAGTGTGTAGTATGTTGATAGGCCAGCTGCGCCGCAGGAGGTGGACGCGTCCCGGAGTGTAGCGTTAGCGTCGGTGAAGCTCGTGTATACGTTGGAACTGTCTGCAAAACATTCAACGAGGGCGGGATGCAGGACGAAGAAGGTGACGCACCTTCGGCGGTACCACTCGTAAGCGTTCACAATGCCGTGGATTACCACGCGCAAGTCTTGGCTTGAAGACGCGGCGGCGGACGGCCCTATGAGAAGTCGTATCTGTAGCTCTTAGTCAGTACAGAGTTGAATCGTTGCTCGGGAGCCAGGAGTTCGGCTGGAAGCAACGCACTTTGCAGCAGAGCGTACGCGCGATGCTCCACGCACCGGTCGCGGGGACCAATGACGACGCAATCTGTGCGAGGGTCAGCGCGTGCGCCTTGTCAAGTCCGCTGAGGGCCGTCGCGCTGAGGATGACCCCGCCGCGCCGCAGTTCTCAGCAATCGCGCATTCCTGAAACCCAAGGAGACTCACCAGGTGCCCTTCCATCGTCCGGCCCGATCACCGTGTCAATCGTAGCGAGGCTGTGGGTATCTATGCCAATTTTGAGAGGTGTTGGCCATGGTCGGTAGGCTTGGTGGAAGGTACACCAGAGGAGGAAGGGTCGTTTCGTGACCATCGACCAGGTGAGTGAACGCGACAGCCTCCCCGTGCGACTGAAAGCATGTGAGCGCAGCCACTACCTGCAGAGACGATCAGTATATGTAGACGAGAGGCATGGATAGGGTGGCGCACCCCGGGGCTCGAGAGCGACGTCGGCGTATTGACGGCTAAACAAAGACTTGTACGGACGCTGCGTTGACAATGGCGTCCACATTGAAATGGCCTAGGCGGCCTGATGTACCTTTACATTAGCTGCCCTAGCGAAAGGAGGTGCAAGTTATCGCACCTCGGCGAAGAGTGCTGTACGCCTGCTCGGCTTGGATGGGGGTTCCTGCTCTTCTCCGAGCCGTGCACGGACTCATGGACATTCAACATAATCTTGACACATTGTGCGACGTGATATTCTACATATTCGAGGCATGGTAAGTGTGATGAAGAGTTTGGGAATTCACCGTCTAGCCAGCGTTGCCGCCAGTAAGGGATATTTTTCATCTGTCGCGTACACATAGATCAGCAGGGAAGGAATCCACAACATCATGTCAAGCATACGTACCGAATCCCCGCAGGCATTGGATCCCAATCCTCCCGCTTGTAGTACCTGGCGGTGTTCACGCGCCATGCGATCTCTCCTCGAGGCTCTCCCTGAGGGTTCGAGTCTAGTATGCCGCCCAGACGGACGGAGTGTGGACGGCGATGAGTTTCCGGTTGCGAGGTGTCCACTCGAATGCTGCCAGTGAGGCAAATATTGCGGCCTTCGGGATCCACAGCGTCGACGATAAGCGTGGTGGGCGGCGCAGACATGGTTCGGACTTCGAGGCAGGGCGGCAGGCACGACGTCACCGCCAGGGCGGCTGCTCTCACGTGGCACGCGCGCGAGCAATATAACAGGCGCCGGGACGCGTCGCCGTGTTCGACACCCACCTCGACCACCAGCCCGTCAATCGCCCGCGCCTGGCACCCCCACCTGCTTGCTGGTGAGTCTGCCCCTGCCTCTTGGCTGTGTGATCGGGCTGACCTGTGATCGCTTCGGCAAGTGCCTCGCAAAGCATACGATCGCGGCTGTCTCAGATGTACCAGGTGCGTTCTGTCCCGGGCCTGCCCGTGTTTCACACTCCCGCCAACTCGACTCTCCCGCACGCCACGAAGAGCAACCTATCGATCGGCTGGCGGCGCCCCTCCCGGTTCTGGTCTCCCCATGGCATGCCAGGACCCGCAAGAGAATTCGTCCATCCCGGCAGACTCGCTACGAGTCTATGCAGCGAGTCTGCCGACGTCCCCGGCACGCTCGTGATTTTGGAACGCGTAGATGCCTTGCCCGCTATCCGGTGCCATGCCGCCGCCTAGCTCTCTCTGAAGATGCGAAACAGCCGCAGGCTCAATCACGGTCCACGCCTCGTCGACAAGACGGTAGCCGGGGTCGAGGCACATGGTTGTGCGTTGCTTTTTGGCCTTCGTATCTTCTCGCGTGTTCCTGATCGTCCCTGCAGGTCAAGTATTCAGCCCGCCAGGTGCGCTGCCAAACGCCCTCATCGCCTGTAGGGGAGTCAAACAGAAACTCACCCCGCCTTCGAGCTACGCCCACGCGCCGACGCCTGCACAACACGCCGGTCGGCCGCTTGACGATCGTCGCAGGATACGCGTCGAACTCTCTCCCGCCAGGCTTTTCCGGTGCCGACGGTGCGCGGATGGCGTCACTCGACGACATAGCAGGACCGCGACACGCTGTGAAGCCTCTCAGCAGCGGCGGAACTGGGCACTCGAGGGTATCAGGTGCGTTACTGCAGTTCTTCCTCGCGTTAGCCCCCCAAGCCTCTGACTGTGCGGCTTGTATAGACCCTCCTTTTATGCCAGGTCGATCCGCTACAGAAAGGCAACGTCGCCTCCGGGAAGGGCAAATCCCAACGCGTCGTATCCGTTTATGTCTTCCACACCATCTCCAAGCCAGGTTCGACCCCGAACGGGTAGCTCGATCGATTGTCAGCGCAAGCAGCGGCGACTGTACCCCGCCTGCCAGGCTGCCGACACCCACCACGTCACGGCAAAATCTCCTTCTAGCCATCGTCAACGTCGAGCCGGGCAGTTGATCCGCCGCAGCACGCGCGTATCAGCCGCGTCGACGCAAGCCAGCGCGACAAACATCTTGCAACCGCCACGGCGGTCCCCCGCCGCGCCATGAGCCATCTTCTGTACCGACAACACACCCCGTACACCGCCGCGACGAGCGTAGTCTCCCGAGAGAGCACATCCCTCCGCATCCCCCTCTGCCCACGTTCTCGCTGAGCGTCGGCCTGCTCTTGAAGCGGTGATCCGCGACGCACGGCTATCGTGCGTCGACCGCACTCCTTGGCCTTTGCAAGCCCGCGTTCGAAACGTCGTGACATTCCCAGCCGCGCGCAGGCCTTCGCAACAACGCATATATTCTATCGATATCCAGATGCGCGCCGCTGACTGTCGGCGCGCGAGCGGATGCCTCCCGTGCACTCCCTGCACGTCGACCATCGCATCCACAGCACCAGCCTGGGCGCGGTAGGCTGAATGCGGTGAGCGGCGCGGAGAAGCGAGCGGAAGCGGGGGTGTGGAGGCGGCGCTGCGCGAAGTTCGAGAGTTCTGGTACGTGAGCCTTGCCATGACGTTTCTGCATGAACTCACACTTACCGTAGGCGACAATCGCCAACTCGAAGCCGAGTACCTGCACGACCACAAGACGTACATCGGCGAGATCTATCGCCAGCAGTAGGACGTCGTCGGCAGCGATCCGACTTCGACTCGCACGACGTTGGCGACACAACGTCCAAGTTCTTGGTCTTCGCGTCCGCCGCCGAGGCACGCGGTCTCTTCATGTCATACCCGTCGAACGCAGACACCAGCGATCCTTCCGTAGAGAAGACTCACGCGCAACGCAGATCATAGGCGAGCTGGCAACACTCCTCGCTCAGCCCACCGCTGCGCCCATCGTCGTGCGGTCTTTGGGGTTCGGAGGCGTTGAACACGGGATACCCTGTATGTCGTTCGTACATTCGCGATAATCAATTGTTGACATCATGCACAGGTACTGCTCTGTCCCTGGCGCGACACTATCGCAACTTGGTGGTACCGTTAGCGGCAAGCGCTACCATGGTACGTACTCTACCATCTCCACGGCACCTCTGACCGTCTTCGCAGGTGCTCTGTCCCCTGGACCCGACCGTCGTACCCGCGGTCCGCGCCGCCTGTCCCGCCGCCGGCCCTCCACTCTTCGCATTCTGACGCAGCAAGACCTCAACGTCTATACGCGAGTATCAGGACTCCTCGCCGGCACACACAAGGCTCGTGTCGATATTCTCAATGCGACAGAGCGGCTGGCCGACGTCGCGTTGGCGCAGATCTCGAACACGGCGGGCCACCAGGCGGTCGTGCGAGGGCTCCCTCCTGCAGACGCGATCTGTTGGAATGTCGTCGACCCGCGCATGTGCGCATATGGCAGTGGGGCGCGAGAGAATGCGCTGGAAATGGGATGACGTCGGGCTTAGTCAGCCAGGGATTATCCGTAGAATTTTCGAGTAGATTTCTCCTGTATTTAAGGAGGCCCCGGAGGGTCTCAGAGCGTTGAACACGAGCATTCTATCGTTACTGCCTGCGTATTATCCCCACTTCTTTACAGGTTATGAGCCCCGAAGGGCAGTAACCCTCTCGACTCTGTTTTTCGTGCTCCGGCGGACCACCCGCGCTTACCCGTTCATCGTCGTTTGGGCGTTTCTACGCCGTTTGGCTGTCTAGCCGTTGGTGTTTCTACACCGGTTGGGTTTCTACCCGTGCTCGCGTTTCTACGCGGTTATCGTTGGTTGGCGTGTCTACGCCGTTGCGTTTCCACGCGTTTCGTTTGGCTGTCGAGCCGTGGGCGTTTCTACGCCGTTCGTGATTGCTTAGTCATCGTCTTTGTGGCACTTGCCTAGTATGGAAGGACGTGCCGAGGGCAGCGGATTCAGCGGCGGATCGTCGCGTTTCGAGCTGTTGCATGACTCCAACTGGTACGCGTGGAAGTACCGTATGGAGATGCATTTGTTCCGCAAGGAACTGTGGGGTTTGGTGTCCAGGGAGGAGCCTAGACCAGTCGCGAATGCGAGAGCGCAGGCTGCATGGGACAAGCGCGCGAAGCTTGCCGCAGCGGAGATCGCCTTGCATGTGTCGGACGGTCAGCTGCCGTTGATCCGGAAGACCACGGACCCAAAGGAGATGTGGCGGATTCTCAAGGAGACGCATGAGAACGCCGGCTGGGCGAATCGGATGGCGCTGATGCGCCGTTTCCTCTTGCTCAGGAAAGAGCCGGATGTGTCCATGCAGGATCACCTGAACCGCTTCGAAGACTACTATCAGGCTTTGATCGACGTGAAAGTCGATATTTCGGACATGTTGAAGGTTACGGTACTCTTGGCGAGCTTGCCAGAAGAGTACGAGAACATCGTTACCGCTATCGAGTCCTACATCGAGGATACCGGTGCTACGGACGATGCGGACGAATCGGGGGAGAAGAAGCCATCACCGAATTATGACTACGTGATGCGCCGCCTGCTGAACGAGGAGAAGCGCCGAAACCTCGTGCAGGAATCCAGACCCGAGGCCGCGTACGCTGCGAAACCGAAGCGCCGTCAGCGCCGCGAGGACATAACTTGCTTCGAGTGCAAGGAGAAGGGACATTACCGGAACGAATGCCCGAAGGCGAAGAAAGAGCACGCCGACGTTGGCGTGGATTTCGGATTCTGGTGTCAGGAATCCGGTGACATCATGGAACGGTTCGACGACGGTATCGTCGAAACCTTCCAGCGGACTCGGGACGGCTTCGCGCTGTAGCGCCGTCCGCGTCGGGATTGCCTTCTATGGCACATGCGGGCTCGAGGGGGAGTGTTGGA
>BPQB01000189.1:0-16876 GCA_019973155.2 Phanerochaete sordida | reverse complement strand
CCTGGCCAGCCTCCCTCCAGTCCTTCTGATGTCCACAGCTGACCCTCGACCCGTATATTAGCCTACCCCGGCCACAAGGCGCCCGCCCGTCGGGCATTCCGTCCTAGTAAACCTTGTACTGCCACCGCGAGTTGCTCCTTGCCTGTGTTCCATCATGAACAGGAACATACACCCACCAGGCTCGGGGCGACGTCGTTCCATATCCGACCCCCTCGCGGTCGCCCTCCAGCCTCCCGCGAATGAGTCCCAGCAGGAGCGCGAGGGCAGGCTCCGCGCCGAGCAGGAGGCCAAGAAGCGCAGCGACACTATTGACAAGATGCTCCGCGACTCGGAGCGGCGCAGCCGCAAGCAGAAGCAAATCAAGGTCCTCCTGCTGGGCCAGAGCGAGAGCGGCAAGAGCACCACGCTGAAACGTGAGTCCTGGGCCGTGTCTGTCATTATTTCTTCGGATTTTCTGCGCATTTTTGTCATTGTTACCCGGGGCACTTGCCGTCTGCGCAAGCAGCAGCTCCACAGAAAAATGCCACTGAACGACATGCGCGGGGCTGTGCAGAATGTGGGGGTGTCGAGCACTCTCGGCCGTCGGTAGTGCGCCTTTATGTACTGCACCTGTGCAGCGCATCCGGTGATGTAACACATACGCCCTTGCCTGACGCAATGGCAGTGCCGAGCGGTGCACGGATCCTCGCGCCGCGACCTGTCGGGGCCCGACACCTTGGTGGGATGCCGAGAGACGATGCAGGACGCTGACAGCCTGATTGCAGAGTTCCAACTGCTACACACGCCCGAGTCGTTCCACCAAGAGCGCATCGCCTGGCGGTTCGTCATCTATCTGAATCTGCTCCGCTCCGTGCGAAGGTGAGCATGTGCCGCTGCACCCCTTGCCGTGGGCACCCGGGCTGACTCGGACGCCTGCCCTCGCCGTCTTGCGTGCGCGCGCGGCACACAGGATCCTCGATGCGATCGCGCCGGAGGACGCCGCGCACGACGACGACGACTACGACGCGGGCGAGCCGGCCGCGATCGTCATCAGCGCACACGGGAACGGGCACGCCGGCGGGAGCGCGCCGCACGGGGGGAGCGGCATCCCGTACGAGCGGTACCTGCGCTCGCTCGCGCCGCTGCTCGAGCTCGAGCAGCGCCTGCTCCAGCAGCTGTCCGACCCGGAGGAGAACGCGGACAACGAGGCGACGCACCTCCCGCGGGGGAGCCTCGACAGCCGCAGCAGCCACGACGCGGGCGAGCCGCTCCCGCGCATCGTCATCCCCGCAGGCACGAGCCACTCGCTGCCGACGTCGCCCGTGAGCGCGGGCGCGGGCGCGGAGCCGAGCGTGCGCACGACGTCGAACTGGAAGAAGGCGTTCTCGCTCGGGCGCATCCAGAGCCCGAAGAGCGCGCACTCGGGCGAGCTCCAGGGCTGGTGGGAGGACCCAGAGGACCCGGTGCACACCATCAACCGCTCGGCGCCGTGCATCGCGGAGCTCTGGAGGGACAAGCGGGTGCGGCAGAAGCTTGCGGAGAAGCGCATACGGCTCGAGGAGAGCAGCGGCTTGTGAGTCGCCCCTGGCTGCGGTGCGCGCTCGGCGGCCCCTGACTGCCTGCGGCAGCTACCTCGACCAGCTCGACCGTATCACTGCGAAGATGTACTTCCCCACCGACGGTGAGTTCACTCGCTGAAGTCGCTAGGTTCGCTTTGGAGTCTGATGCTTTGCAGACGATGTTCTCAAAGCACGGCTGAAGACCACAGGCGTTGTCGAGCACACGTTCAAGGTCTCCAACCCAGAGTTCCGAGGCGTAGAATGGAAGATATACGACGTGGGCGGGGCGCGAAACCAACGACAAGCATGGGCACCGTATTTCGACGATGGTACGCCCAGCCCGCGTTTGCTGGGGCCTCCGCTGACATGCTAACGGCGATATCTCTTTGCAGTCGATGCCATAATCTTCCTTGCGCCTATCAGCGCATTTGATCAGGTGCTGGCAGAGGTGCGTGGCGAGCTCCATACGGCTTGACGATGTCTCAGGACTAACGTACGTCGTTCGCCCCTCAGGACCCGCGGATGAACCGCCTCGAAGACTCCCTGTATCTCTGGAAACACGTGATATCGAACAAGCTGCTCTCCAACGTGAACATCATCCTGTTCTTGAACAAGGTACGTACTCGCCCGACGGCTGGGTGTCCCAGAGGCTGAACCGCTCCCCGCCGCAGACTGATTTATTGCGGGTACGTAGCTGACATCCCATCTCAATTGCTGCGCGGGCTCATCCTAGTGCAGAAAAAGCTTGAAAGCGGTGTCAAGTTGAGACACCATATGCCACACTACCGCGACAAGCCGAACAATTACGAGTCCGTGTACAGCTGTACGGCCCTCTTCATTCTCTCACCGTCGGTCACTGTATCACTGACGAGCGCCGACAGATTTCAAGAACAAGTTTGGGGCAATACATCAAACGCATTCTCCGAACAGGGACCGCGAACTCTACAGTTCGTATCGCGCAGTCGCTATACGGGGATTGCCTGGCTTACTTCTGCGGCATCACAGTTCACGGAACCTCGGTGATAGATACACGGAGCACAAGAACCATCATCATGACCGGTAAGTTCCAGCCTCGTGAGACCGCATCCCTGCTCTCATGCATGATGTAGTGCGAGACATAATCCTACAAGGAAACCTCAAGAACACCGCTCTGATATAATGTTTGTACCGGCCGGTCTCCGAGGTCATCTCGTTTCGCTACACGCCCTTTTCTCTCACTCCTTGGCCTTCGCATCTGATTCGCCTGTCCTGGTCTTCTTTTTCATCCCCGATACCCTACACTGGCCCTGTAGTTCTAGCCCGGCCGCGTGCCGCATTCCCCGTTCGCATACGCTACACCTTGTATTCAAGTCCACGCGCGCCTGCGCACGCGCTGTACCCTCTCCGCCCGTGTACAAGACCGCAACTAATGTTCTCGCGTATCTCCCTGCTGATGCCATCTCGATCCCCGTTCAGGCTCATGGCTGCGCTGGAATCACGAAGAAATTAGGAAGATTTGATGTCCAGGCACTGCATGGGCACTGCCCAACAAGCACCCACAACGCCCGTCACGCACGGGGCACGTCACCGCGTGAGGCGTGAGCAGTCACGGATGCGTCACGCGTTTCGTCGCCGCGTCGCCCGTTCCCCCGCGACGCGCACTCTCGCCCAATTATGCCCCCGACGTCGTCGCCTTTTGTCTGTGCTCGCCGTCGTGCGGTTTCATCGGAATGCCTGCCTCCATCTTCTGCCCCATGCGTTCCTGGTCACTCCGACTTTTTGTTTCCTCGCTTTAATTGCAGTGCTCAGGCCTACGGCGAACAAGTCTTGATTCCGCTGTGGCTTCCGCTGGTCCTCCATCGACGGCAGGAAAGATCCAGCTGACTTTCTCGTGTAGACTTCTTGACCGAAGGGCCATTCGAGCGATGCTATAAGTACCCAACCAAAGTGAGGAATGGCTCTCCAGCAAGCCGCAGCGCGCCTTCGACTCCATCGTCTTACCGCCTGTCTCTACCCTCTCCGTCTCTTTGGCCTTCTTACACGGTGCCGGTCACCATCTCCATTCATAATTATGCCCTCGAACACCTTCGGCATCCTGCCTGTGCGCAGCCTTTCGCCTGTGATCTTCACAGGTTCCCACTTCACGCGGGATACGCACGCGATGTACGAGGACCTCCGTCAGGCGTTATCCAATTCGAGGGATGCATCGTTGACGCAGGGGAGAAAGGCTCACGGAGGCGCGACGGCGGAGGAGGGGAGGCGGGGCCGGCGGTGATAGGCATCGCCAGGGAGGCGGGTACGTCGAACGTCGAAAGCATGGCATACAGGCGTCCACCACGTCCCACCATCCCGCACGGCTAGGACGTACACAGCAATCCGAAACACCACAAGCGAGAGGAGTGGAGAGAGTTAATGCCAGGCGGTCCATGTTGAAGTCTGTATACATAACCCAAAAGTAACCTATTTCCCGGAGATGCGTGCAAGGAGCGGGACGACGATCAGCGGGATGATTTCTGCACATACACCCTGAGACAGCGCCGAGCGGGGGCCCGCCGCCCCGCCGCACGCCTTACGCATTGCCCTGAATAAGCGTGCGCGACCTGACGAAGCCGTGCGAGCTGAGCAAGCGCATATAGGCTCGCATGCCAGCCTCTAAAATTTCGGAAGAGGCGGTACCGTCGTTCCTCCATATAGAGGCTGGAATTAAACGCGGGGGGTCGTGGTGAGGTCTCTCGGAGTCTGAAATATTTCGGCGTCTGCCGAACTCGCAAAGCTCGAACCGCGGCCTTGCATGTAACTTGCCTCTTGTACAGCTCAATACAAGGCTTTTCGACGCGAATATGTCTCAGAGTAACGACGAAGATGACGGTAAACGATTGAAGCTCGTTGACTAATAATTTCGTCACGCTGAAATACCTAAAATCGTAGGCTTCCGCGCGAGCCAACCCGCAGAGGATGGCACTCGCGCTTCTGGGTCTGCCAACCTGGCGACCCCGACGCATATAAGGACCCAGAGTCCCTCTGACTCAAGGCTGAGCCTTCGGAGAGTCTCATTTGACTCTTCCCAGGGCTCCCCGACGATGGGAACCATGGGGGGACTGCATACACCCGTCACTCCGTCGACATTCTCTCCGTGGAGCTATCCACAGCTACCGCCCTTAGCCTCGCCCTACTCCTACTCGCCGGGGCCTGCGTTTCCCATTTACTATCCTCCATCTCCCGCTCCAGCTCCAGGCAGACAGCTGTCCGCCATCGAATCGGAGTTCATTAACGGCTCTCGTACCAACCAAGCGAATTCTATGCCGCTATTCCAAGATACGCCTCACGCTACCAATGATCTCAGCTTAGAGCACAGGTTGCTCGTCGTCATCAGATGCATCAAGCGCGCTCAATTTGACAGCATTGGTGACTTCATATCGACGTTACTGCGCGTACGTCCTGGCGACAAATGGCATCAAACTGTGAAGCAGTCCATCTCGGCTTTCGTCCATCAGAGCTCGCGCGAAGGAACGAGACCTGTCGACATCGTTCGTCTGCTGTACGAGCACCCATACGCTCAAGAATTTCTCGACGGTCAGCGCGTGCGCCCCACATTCCCCGCCTTGCCGCGCCATGCTCGTGGTCCCGATGACCGCAGTCGCGCAGGGCCGAGTAATGCTCTTCAGCCCACGTCCACCCGAAACTCCATCATCCAGCTCGCTTTACTCATCACGCTGGAGGAGGTTGACCAGGAGACGCGCCGTTTGCGAGACAGCGAGCTTCTCGACATGGGCGGTGTTATTCGCTGGTCCTTATTGACAGCATGGGACTCGACTGAGATCGAGAGATTTATGGCGTCCACGGTACGTGCATGCCTCCGCAACACTGTAACGCTTCTTACATGCGTCACCACCACAGGCTCCTGTGTCATTCGCAGTTCTGTCGACCATGGCCGTGAACAAGAGGCTTCGCAAGCGGCTCGGCGATGCGTACGATCCCATCCCGAATCGCACTGCAGCTGAAGCCGCAACAGAGGCGATCACACCTACGCAGCAGTCGTCAGACGAGGAGTCGATGCTACAGCACGAGCGCGAACCAGAAGAACCCGTTGGTAACGACGAGCTCCATGCTAGCGACCTGGGAGCGGCTCGCAGCGAAGGCCTGTTCCCTGCCGCTGATGAGGATAATCAGAGCGCGCGACGCGAGGATATCGCCGAGGACGACGTAGACGAAGCAGGAGCCGATCCTGGGATAGCCCTCAACATGCGGCGCGACCCTTGGCTGGTACGGTCCCACAGTATCTGTATGAATGATATACTCATTCCGCCTTTCGTAGGCTGTCACAACGATCATGTGTATGCTGCTATACATACAATACAAGTTTAATACGCTTTTCGCGACCATTGTCGGCATGCTGCTCTTCATCTCGAGAGCGAATCACACCATCTTCGCCATGTGCTCTCGGATCGGACTCTCCATTTCGCGCTCGGACGTCCTACGCAAGCTCCATGAGATTGCCAAGGACTCTCAGAAGAGGCTCGACGACTGGATCATGCAGAATCCAGACGGTCCCTTCGACGGAAAGGTCGTCTTTGACAACGTCAACAAGATGGCCCGTGCCTGGGACCCCACGCTAGGTCACCGCAACATTCTTCGCTGTGGGACCTCAGCAATCGTCATCAAGCTCGAAGACGTCCCCGAAGGCGCGCTCCGCCTCAGCCCTTTGCTCGAAAATATCGCCAGCAATGCTCGTTCCAAGCTGACCGTCGAAGAGCTAAAGAAAGACATCAACTGGGCTCATGTACGAGGAATCGGCACCGGCCACATTCTCCGCACACTTGTCAAGCACGTCCCTGCCTTGCAACGCCATAACTCCAATGTCGAGCACCTATTCAGCGAAAGTTACGCCGTACATCGCTTGCGCCTTCGGAAGAGCGACATCACGTCTCTGCGCTGTTCCGGCGCGAACGAGGCTACGACTGCCGGGGTCAACGAAGCGCTTCAGGACGTGTATGACGCACAGCTCAAATTATCGGATGAACGGCTCGAAGATTCTATCCTCATCGTTGGCGGGGATCAGCTCAGTGTCGACCGGACACGGAAGCTCCAACGCGCCGTCCTGAAGGGCGGCACCAATGCGGAATGTGGTCGCTTCCTCCGCCCGCAGCTCGAGCTATGGCACACCAAATGGAATAACGGGAAGAACATTGTGCAGCTCAACTGGGCACCGACAATCGAGGCCGGAACGTTCGGTCTTCGCCACGACTGCGAATTGCTGCAGCGTCAGCTTAATCCCACAAAGTGCGACTTCTACCCCATGCACGGTCTCCTCGAGGTTCGCTTTGAGGCGTTGACTCTGGAGGGCATTCGGTGCGTTCTATAGTCATAATATATTCTCTTGTCATTGGTAGGCTAATATGTGGACAGCTTGCTTTGCGAGGAGTACACTGGGGTGGTATATCCTGCGAGTGATAATCTTCTCGACTGCCTCGAGAAGTACTTCGGCAAAGATGGTCCTCTGGCAGACCACTGCTTTGATTGCCTCGAGGACATGGCGCGCACTCTGTACAACCGCTATTACACCGAGACGGCATGCGACCACAGTGAACACGACGACAAGTGGACAGAAGCCCGATATGGACCGTCCGCCGCGTTCGCACCCAGCGCACGACTTGCGTCGACCGCTGATCGTGTGATAGCCAATAACGTCAATTTCCTCCGGGCTGTACTCTGGTACCTCGAGTTCTGCACTGCGGTCGCTGTAGGAGACATGGGACGGGTTTGGGAAATTATCAAGGTACACGCACCGGTGCTCTATATGAACGACAACACTTGAGCTAACAGATGCGACTGTCAGATCTGGAGGTTTTCCTTCTGGGGCTGCGGGGCGACGAACTATGGCAACGAGATGCTCGAGCTTGCCTGCAACTTTCTCTACGAGTTCTCGGAGAAGCTGCGAATCACATTCCTGAACAACTGGCTGGTCAACCCGTCCGGACTTCCTGGTCATTGGCAGGAGTGTGACCTGCTTCTGGAGCACTACAACTACTGGATCAAGCTACTGTTCAACGCGAAGAGCCTCGACTTCGACTCCAAGTTCCTACGGGAGTGCGTCAGCTTCAATCTTCGCGGGTTCAACGACCTGCGCGACCGCTTCCGCGACATCTTCCGTACTACCAAGTCTGGCGGGCGACACACGCCCGCTTCCATCGCGGCTGATATCAATAAGCTTGGGGAACACTACCGGCGTGACATGGTGCTGGTATTTCACCGCGGGCGAACGCAGTCGTACACAGTTGTGAACGAGTTTTCGCGAGGGTTCAACAAGCTCGATGGCGGTCAGTTGGACACATTCCTGCAACGAACCTCGCGAGAGCCTTTCCGGGTAACACCAGAAGAGCTTGAGGATCTTGTAAGTCGCTGACCTGCGCCTCTACGCCCATCACATATTTGCTGAACGACTTACAGGAGGCAGAAGAAGAGCGCATTCCGGCAAACCCGATTACTGTTGTGAACGGTGTCTCAAGCCTGCAAGAATTTTCTACCGCTATCCTGAACGAACAGACCGCACCATAAAGCGAGAGCAAGCGACGTATGTAATTCATTACTATGCAAGCGCTCTGATTATCTGAGGTACCGTCCAGCCTTCTGCCTACATCTCCGCGCTATTTCGCCCTCTTGCGACCCTCAGTTTCCGAGAGCTCGTGGTCGGGTAACGGTCGCTTTGGGGACAAGATCGCTGGCGTTGCGGCTGCATCCGTCGTAGGCATACGAATCTTGAGAACGAGACGTGGTAGAGGCGCGGACGACGTGCTAGCATCTGATTGTCCAGTAGTTCGAGATGTCGAGGACTGCGCCGCAGAGCTTTCCGACGAAGCCTGTACAGCCGGGAGCCCATCTGCAGCAACAGCCGGTGGCAGTTGAGAGTCTGTTGATGCGCAGAGAGTCTCGTACTGGCGTTCGCCAATAATCTTCCGAAAAGCCTCGAGAATGGGAGTAATGAATGCAAGTAGCTTTTCGCCATGGGATTCGAGATAGTTCCAGCCAGCCATGACCAGGCGCAGTCGTTCAAGACAGGTACAGATGTGTGCTTTGGCGAGGAGACGGTCGATGCGATGTTGGGGGAGAAAGACCTCGGATGGAAAGTCCTCGTCGGGACCGCGGATGTCGTCCCACTCGTCTTGTCTCCATCGCTTCAGCATCGCGCTCAGAGACTGTCGGTGCGCAGTCTCGACAGCGGAGTATGTTCCGTCGGATCGCGGTAGGGGTACCTTGGGCGGAAGCTTGGACTGGCGGTGTGCAAGGTGCTTCGCATTCAGCTCGTCGTTTACCTCCGATTCATCGTCAGGGATGTGGAAGTAGCAGCACTGCTCCGGCCGATGGAACGCCTCGCTGTTGTGATCCATATCGATCTGGCGAGGGCAGCGCGGGTTTAGGACGTGCGGACCGCAGGCGTTGAACCAGTCGCGGACCACAGGGTCAAGAGCTTCTCGGCGCGCCAGATCTTCCTTCGCTTGCTTGCCCTTGATCTCGTAGAAGGGGACGTCGCGCATCCAAGGCGGCGCGTAACAGTAGACACGAGCAGGAAGACCATCGCGACCGGCACGGCAGAGCTCTTGCTTCATCTTCGCGAAGGACTTTGGCTGTCCAAAGGTAATGACGCGGCGGACGTTGCGGATGTCTACGCCGTACGTGCAGGTTTCCGTACAGATGCCGATACGGATGCGGCCCGCTTCCATGCCGTCTCGAAAGCGAAGGCGGAAGGAGCGCTTGAAGAGCGAGTTGCAGGGCATTATGAGAGTAAGGCGATCAGGGACGTCGTCGGGGATCAAGTCGTCTAGAAAAGCCATGAGGCGAACACCGAGCTCGATAGTGTCGCAGAAGATGAGAGTAGTGGGTATTTCAGCAGAGTTCTTCATTTCGTAAGGAATGAGCCAAGCCAGGTCGTAGAATTCGTAGCCAGACACGGAATGAGCAAAGAATCGGGTGGTGTACTTGAGATTGGGGCGGTCAACAGAGTAGCGGGCATCGACGTAGGTACCAGGAGCAAAACCTAGCCCAGAAGCGATGATTCGAGTTTCTTTGATGGTCGCTGTCCCAGTGAAGACTGCCCAGACCGTCGAGGATGGGAGGCGAGTGCGCAAGCTCTGAAGAGCTTCGTAGGGCTTGCTCCAGACCGAGAGCTTCTCCAGACACAGGTGTACTTCGTCGATATCGAGCCAGCGGATGGCGTTCTTGAATTTAGCGTCTCTCAGAAGCGCATATAGTCGGTCACTTGCGATCATCCAGGGAGTCACGACCGCGACGCGGACATCGTCGCCGGCAGCAAGCTCGGCCCAGAGGTCGCGTCCAAGCAGGCTAGCGGAGCGTACAGTATCTTCGTTGATCGCCAGCGTGCGAAGACCAAAGTCTCCAAAGCTTGCAGCCTTGAGAATACTGACTTAGCGTGCTCGAGAGGTCCGAGAGCCGAGGAGCTTACCTGCTGGTCTACTAGGATTTTGGAAGGGACCACAACAAAGGCGATGCCTGACTGACCCATCGCCTGCGCGACGAGGAGCGGCCCCGCCATTATGATGGTTTTTCCGGAGCCTGGGGCAGCGACGAGCACCAGGCTCTTGCCTAGAGACATGTCGACGATGTGAGGGACTTGAAAAGGGCGCAGCTCCTTGATTTTGCAGCCTTCACACACGACAGCGGTGACATTTTCGGTCGTAATTGTGTCAATTCGCATTATGGGTATAAGAGAGGGATTATAACGCGCAGCATAGGGTAGAGAAGGAGCGAAGGGAGGAGGCTAATTTACGACGCGCAGGAGCTCGCGCTCTGAGGCGACTGTCACGTGAACGCGGCAGGCGGCCGGCAATGACGGCATGGGCCTCAAATTCAGACTCCGAGAGACCTCACCACGACCCCCCCTGTTAGAATCAAGCCTAAAGCGCATATAGGCTGGCCGTATAAAGCGCGTCGAGCCTGATCACGACAGATGCTCGCCACCACCATCCGCCTCGCTAGACCCGCCACGCTGCGCACGGTCTCCCGCACGTCGAACGCACTCCTCCGCCTGCCACCAGCACATCGCGCCATGTCTGTCACCACGCACCCGAGCCTCACCGCCGTGTCCACCAAGGGTAAGCCCGCCTACGCGCTCGTCGTCGCCCACGCTCACGCGCTGCCCTAGATGCACCCGCCGCCGTCGGGCCCTACAACCAGGCCGTCAAGGTTGGCGACCTCCTCTTCGCTTCTGGCTCGCTTGGCCTGATCCCCTCGACGGGCAAGATGGTGCGTGATGGGCGCGTGGGTGCGCGTCGAGTCATGCTGACAGGCGCAGGTCGAGGGCGGCGTCGAGGCACAGGCTGAGCAGGCCCTGAAGAACATGAAGGCTGTCGTCGAGGCTGGCGGAAGCGAGGTCGGAAAGATTGTAAAGACCACTGTGCGTGCTCAACTTCTTGTTTGACGTTGCATGGTCCTGACTGGCTTGTGCGCGCTACAGGTCTTCCTCGCGAACATGGATGACTTCGCCGCGTGCAACGCCATCTACTCCAGATTCTTCGGCGAGCACAAGCCTGCACGCTCTGCCGTCCAGGTCGCCCGCCTGCCCCTGAACGCGCTGTTTGAGATTGAAGCTATTGCAAGGTGAGTCATGCTACGCTTGTACACAGGCTTTCCACTGAGCTTTTGCGCAGCCTCAAGGACTAAGTAATCAAAATGAAGATGTACCATAGCTGCACTTGCTGAATGTGAATATCAATGCGATCCAGAATGCTTGACCGTTCTCGTGGTACGCACGGTTTCTCGCCAAGGTACGAGGCTTTTGCCGTTGGGACTAAACCAGGGAATTTCTGGTACAAGATCCGCACCCCGGCCGTTAACGTCCCTTACGTTGGTCCTGCATGCGAATACGCCATTTCGCGCGACTCGAGCCCCGAAAATACATTGATGAACGGAAGGCGACGCGTTCGCGAGCTGGCCGCCGCCCCGCGTGCGAGCTAGCGCGACCTACAGCAGTGCGCCGACGAGAGACACAAGGCTCTGTCGCAGCCGCGGAAGGCGCGTGCTCGCGTCGAGCAGTTTGATCCACCGTGTAGTGTTTGCAGATCTCGAGGGGGCTTCAAGATTGCGGACTAGGCTGCGTCGGAGCAGTAGCAGGGTATGTATTACCGGTGTGCTAGCTCTTTGCTCATGCTGACGATGATCACGCTCAGGTTTAAATATGGGTTGTTAGGAAATTGGGTCACTGCGACGCCGGCGGAGCGGTTGCACATCACATACAGCAGAATCGGAAGTCCGTTCGTCGGTATGTATCGCACATATACTATGGGCGTCCTACGCTAAACTTGCTATTTCTTTACTGGTGCACAGCCGTGGTTGAACTGCTCGATGACCTGCGCGAGGGTCGTCATGCGTCTCACACAGGAGACCTCGAGACGAGTCTACCTCGTGAGTCATGTTCCTCCCTCGTGCTCTGTCATTTGCAGTCTTCGACATCGGCTGACGATCAATTCAGCATATTCTGCGGTATTTACCCTGACAAACAATAACAACGGTACGATCAATCGCATCAAGCATGAAGTGCAGCGAGGAGCTTGAGTCTCACCGCCTCGCCCGGAGATACGGCCCACTGAGAGCGATACGATACGAGTGGCTGCAGTCGGCGGTGGGTGTCACAAACAACTCTGCTCGAGGCGTGACTGATGGCTTGAATGTATGCCGATCTCAGGCATTTCGGAGGGCATTATCAGTTATAAGACCGTGCAAGATACGGCGATCCAAGTTGACTTCCGGAGTTCTGTGGAAGGAAACAATGTCTCCGTGTCTCCGAGCCAGCTACTCTCCGTACAGTACGAGCCTCGCGGAACGCTACATGGTATGAACTCTGATCGATTTAGATGTCCTTATACGCTAATGTGGTTCCGAACCTTCATTGGTGTTCTAGCTCAAGTCCAGGTCCTTCCACTCGTGCTGCCCTCGCCCACTTACGGGATACGAACACCTCATAGTTACTCTCTGCGGCCATGAACGCACTGTCGCAGGCTATCGAAGCTGACGGACAAGTTCTATGAATTGTGTACAGGTTTCACGGTACGTATACATACCTCCTAGAATCCCATCCTTCGCTGAGGCGTTCTATATGACAGCACATCTGTATTCACGAACAGTCCATGTTATCATACCATTCTGCTTCACCCCACCTCCACGCATCAGAGATGTCCATATTGAAATCACATCTTCCTCCTTCGTCTCCTCGTTTTGACCATTCGTCCATGATCTCGCGGTCCAACCCGTCTCTTCTATCCTTGCTCCTGGCGCTCAGGTTATATATCGGGTACCCCGCGAGCTCGCGTTGTCGGAGCGTGTGAAGCAAATCCTCCACGAAGACCCTGGGGCGCCGCTCAAGATGCAAGTCGTAGCCCTCGTCGACGACGATTCGTAGCGTGGTCAGGTCAGGCGGCGCGGCGGCGACGAGCGACACGTACGCCGCGGCAACGCAGTCGCAGAAGGTGCTCTCCAGACGGAGCTCGCGCACGCTAGGCATCATTGCGCAGAGCTCGTGCAAGCCCCGCACCTCGTCCGCCTTCGAGAATGTCGGCGGGCGAGCGTGCTCCCAGCGCTCGCATCTGCAGATGGCTTCAAGGCAGAGGACGACGACCCGCGAGAGTGGCAGGCGCGCGCAGAAGTCGCGCACGAAGTCGGGGTGGGGTGGGAGCTCGACGCGAACCAGAGAGTTATCGGTGTCGGTCATATCGATGGGTGCGTCTTGGTCGGCAATGCGCACGATGACCCGGTCGCTGCGCCGTTCGAAGCCGAAGTAGAATTCCCCTGCGCCTTGCAAGAGCGCGCCGACAGTGGCCGCTACATCAAGCGTGGCGGATGCCTGTCTTGGATAATCCAATGGTGGAAGGCGGACATCGGTTTCATAGCGTTCAGCATGCCTGACGATGCAACCAGGAGGCAGCACCAAGCTGCGCAGGAGCATCAGAGCGTTATGAGCCCCGCATTGCTCCACAACGAGCTTGCGTAGTTTGGGCAAGGAGGTGATTTCGTCCGTAGCAGCCCATGGCTGCTCTCGATCTGGATTCATGCTCCAAAGGGTGAGAATCTCCAAGCGTGGCACGGAACGGAGCAGATGCAGGATGACAGGCAGCGTCGGCACGGCTTCGCCGTAGTAGTCGCTGCTGAGAATGAGCTTGCGCAGCGATTGGAGGGAGGCAGTTCCGAGGCTGCTCCATGCTTTAAGATCGTCGAACCCGCCGACCTCCAGGTCTTGCAGCTTCGGGGCCGACATGAGTATCGAAAACCAGGCGCTGTCGCTCGGAATCCCAGCAGGGAGACGAAGCACTTCCAGCGCGGGCGCATCGAGCGTAGCGTGTAGGTTGTCGCGGACAACGTCTTGGACCTGCCAATTCTCCACGACAAGCACGCGTATGCGATGCATCTCTGTCTTGAGTATGCCCATGAGGGCCTCCGCCTGTTCGCGAATGTGAATGGGGTAGAGGCTCGACTCGGTGGGCTCAGAGTCCTCATCTTCGTCTTCCGCGTACTCCGCTGCCGTCTCTACCCACAGAGGATCGTTGCGCGAGCGCTGAAGGGCCTTCTCAACGTATCGGGGAGGCTGCGTCGCCAGATAGATCACGGCCCAAAGGCGAGATCGGTTCTCGATGACAGTGTACCACTGTAGGCAGACCCGCTGGAGGCGAAGAAGCTGCTGCGCGTGGCTATCGCTTCGCGTGCTGTCGAGGCAGTCCTGAAATATTTCGAGTAGCAGCTCGACTGGGAGCTGGTTCATGCTGAGCGCTGCGATCTTCTTGCGAGAGGCCACATGGTTGGCGCGCCGCGCCATCTGTTATGCGCTGGTGAGCACATCATGATCACTTGCGATTGTAGCGAAGAGGCGGACTGACCGTCATCTGCGTGGTAGATGGTGAGGACGACGCCTCCGGCCGGTTGTTTGATTTATATGTCTTGAATACAAGGTAGCGACGCTTTCCTCTGTGGCGGTCTGGCGGGGTGGAAAATGTCTTGTATTTCGCACTGCAAACAAAGACACGCCCCCTCAGCGGATGCGCCACTCATAATACAAGATTGATCATCAAGCATATGCTCTTACGTGCTTGACAGTGCCTTAGACTACCTCTGGACGGGTCCGGTAGTGTTGATTTTGCCGAGCAGCACTCTCTTATCGTTATTACATCGAAAACGTATTATAATTCAAGCCAATTTACTACTGTATCTTCCTTCTCGGATGGACTTTAGATACGAGTTCAAGGCCAGGTCATCGTCATAAACTAACCAATTCTAGGTCACAGAGAAACCAATTTCTATCCTACCAGTTCTCGATTATGTTAAAGGATCGCACTATCTTTTCCAATCTGTCGACGATCTTGTTAGGAACTACGTCAGCGCACTCAGGACTGGTGAGCGTCAGATAATCGATGTGCGTATCGGAAGAGGCCTGTCGCCGGCGGACGGCAGTCTCCAGAGCCTTTGCGAAGCCGATTCTGCAGCTCTCGATATAATCCTTCGGGTTGTGGCTCACGGGCGTGATGTGAAGGACAAGTATATCCAGTTTGGGGAAGAGGCTCGAGCCGTCCGCGGTACGTGGGCCGATGAGAGATGCGAGGAAAGGGAGCTGCGCCTTGCAGAAGCAGCAATTGACAGTGAGGCTCGTCACACTGCCCAAAATGCGGCAAAGGGCCATGAGCTCTCGCTCTCCAGTAGGAGACCAAGGGCGCCCTGAGTTCTTGCATGTCAGCATGTGACCGCAGCTGGGGAGGCAAAGCTCCGTCACGTATGTCCACCCGAGCTGCTCGAGGAATCGGGGAGCGAGGCCTGGCAGACTCGGGATCGGGATATGCTGTGCACATTCCGGAGCCAATGCACTAAATGCACAGAGCACGAGTTGGTTGCTGCGCCATGCCGAGACTTCGAGTCTTTGAAGGTCATGTGGCCTGACAGTGGCAGAAATTCGACGGGCGGCGTCCATGATACAGGGAGCGTCCGTCGCGGTGATATTGTCTTCGTAGCCTCCGATGAAAGCGACGCGGCAGTCCAGCGGGAGGACCATATTACTGATAAGACGATATGCCATCCTGTGGCAGCACTCGACGATCATCAGCAGCCGCAACATGGGGAGTTCGACAGAATCGCGGACGAAGGACTCGTTGCGCTCTTCGCGGTAATCCAGCAGAGTCAAATGCTGAAGAAGTGGGAGATTGCGTAGGAGACTGATCATCGTGGGTATTCCTGGGAGCGTCTGGGGATTCGTATCGCCAATACAGAGTGTGTCAAGGAATTGGTACTGCACAGAGACAAATTTTTGCCAGGCCGATTGACTGAGGTAGCCAAAGCAGCGCATCGCCCGAAGTTTCGGGGCCGAGAGCAAGATCGCGATCCAGACAGAATTTTCGAAAAGCTGGGACGAGGTAGGAAGGAGGAAGTGTTCCAGCGCAGTGGCCTGCGAAAGGTCTCCAGGCTGAAGACCGCCGCCGATAGCCTTCTGTACGGTGTGTGCCACAGCAAGCACGCGAATGCGGTGCAGATGCTTGCGGAGCAGGCCCACCAACAGCTCGGCCTGGCGTTCGTCACTTTTGACCTTGCGCTCTCCGTAGCGGCTGTGGCCAGTGCTGTAGCCGGGGGCAGAGTGGACCACAAGGAGGCATTCCTTGGACCGCTGGAGAGCTTCGGAGATGTAGTCAGCATGCTGGAAGGCCAAGGAGATGTGCGTCCAGAGCAGAGGTGACTCTTCGACCAGCACCTTCCACCTTCTGCAGACCTGTTTGAGGTGCAAGAGCTGGATGTCGTAGTTGACGTCCTCAAACTCGCAGTTTGCCTCAATGACATCTGCGTCTGGCGGAGGCGGATTGCAAGCTTGAAAAACCTTCGAGAGCAGTTCGTCAGGCAAGCCAGCTACAAGCGGGGATGTTGGACTCGACGAGGAAGGCATGGTGGGCGCGGAGCCAGGTGGAGGTACGGTCGTCCAGCGAATGTAACGCGGGGGAGATATGGGCTGCGGTTTAATGATCACTGTGGTGCGGATCCTTAAGTACCCCTTCGGACGAAATTATTGAGAGTCGTACGTCTAAGCGCAAGAGCGGCGATGAATAGCCAGATGTGCATTGCCATGCCGGCTGTCGAGCATACAATGCCTGATGGCGTTAGTATTGACAGTTACACGAAGGCAAAGAGATCGTACCAGATCGTACCTTCGAAACTCCGCCAGCGACAAAGGGACAATTGAGCGTGATGCCCCGCTACGAAGCTTTGGACTTTCACCACTAGATCAATTGCCCAATTTGGAATATGCCCCTTTTGGGCGCCGCCCCCGCCCGCCCGGCCGATTGACGCCCAATTACCGCGGCCAAAGCAGCGCGTCGCGTCGCGTC
>BPQB01000188.1:0-17199 GCA_019973155.2 Phanerochaete sordida | reverse complement strand
TGTATTGTACTGTATCCGTATCCTCATGTATCGGTACTGAATTTCCCGCCGGATGACCGTACGTATTAGGAGTGTATCCGTATTCTTGGACCATATTGTAATATATCCGTATTTTTGCCGAGCACTAGTTCCTGCCCATACCATGCCTTTCTTGTTCTGCTCCCACTCTACATGGATTACCCGTATCATTCCCGGAAGACGACCCTATTGTCTTTGGCTAATGAGCTCTTGCTGCTCCTCCGCGACAATCTTGAGCCCGACGACCTCCTCGCCCATGCCTGTTACTACCTGCTCCACCCGCGTACTCGGGCGTGTTATGCGGCGTACGACAACGACCCACGGTTTTGGACCTCGCTCCTGTTCGAGAGTGGACTAGCGGCATCCTGCTGCGAGGCGGATCCGTCAGGCGTTGTCTGGCGGAGGATGGCGATCGAGTGCGCTGAGCATGCGTGGGAGTGTAAGCACTCCGCTTGTGGTATACAGCGATTGGAAGAGAACCGTGCGCATACATTCACCCCATACATCATGTTATATGTTGATGAACCTGTGAATAGGTGCTCGCCTGCAGAGGGCCCGCGAGTTGCGGGATCCCGAGCTTTGGGACGGGTGCTCGCCTCTCGACACTACGGACGCAGACAAAGTTGCCATACGCATCCAGCAAAACCCCCTGTTCGAGTGGATCGATTTCAACAGCGCATTCCCGCCCGTTCATCTTCCTGATAGGATGCGCAGTATTCTGATTGGTGCATGCGCTTTCCTGAGAGAGACACTCGACGACAACAGCGGATGGCTTCCTACCGACCTCATCGGCTTGCACCCAGTAGCGTGTCGCAGCTTTGCGACGTTTCCACCGATCAACATTCTCGCCATTAGAGAGGATTTGTTGAACCGCGGCAAAGATCTGATCGTGACGAATATCCATGGGGCGACTGTCCTGGACGCTCTCACGGCGCTCTCAACAATGTAAGCCCACTCCGTAACATTGATATCAAGGTTACTCATAGCTTCATGACACAGCCTTGAGGTGGAAATGGATGCAGATGACATTGACGCCCTCGTCGACTTCGAGATCTGGCCTGAGTATGAATATAATGATTGGGAATCCGACTCCGAGCCGGGGCCGTTTCCATGGGGATGGCCCCTCAAGCATGCTGCATGGACCGCGCGCCGTGTAGGAAATTTGTTCCAGCTCGCGTAAGTAGGCCTCGCAGCTTTACGACATGTGAACATGTGCTCAGACTCTCTTCTAGTCAATGGACTGGTTTCAACTTTGACATTGTCACCGATGAAGTGATCGCCTTCGTTGATTTCAAGTCGAAGCCGCTGCCAGAGAGCGCCTGGTCGCATACCGTCGAATACACCTATCCGAAGACGTACGTGCGCAGGGCCCGGATTCCGGCGCATATATTCTGACTTCTGAGACTGACGCCCTCTTAGGGAGTTTGCGGCGGCGAACGCTTTGGATGGATTTCAGGATCTGTAATCAACTCTCCGCTCATCTGGACGCGTTCGATCTGGAGGTCGAAGCAGGTGAACGAATACTTCTTGTGGTGGGACGTGGCGGTCGCCGTCCGACACCGCGATCCATCTCTCTTGCGGTCATCCCGCAGCGCGGTATGTGGTACGTTCTATAGTATGACCCGTATACAGAGATATACATATCTGTGGCATCGGGCTCCGACGCTGTAAGCAGTACATTGATCCATGTTCTTTGTGGACTGCCTATCTTAATCAGCGTCTAGAGACCCCCAGACGATGAATAATATTGAGATGAGGCCACATTATTGAAGCAAGGGAGCGAGAAGAGGTCGCAACATAGTACAAGATGTACATCGCATCGCCTCTCGCGACGCGGCCGCCGTTGAGTCGCCGTATGACTCGCGGCAGGCATGATTTCCTGTGGTAATATCTCTGCTTCTTGTATAGTCAGTATATAAGTACTCTGCTTGCGCAGTGAGGATGGTGTAAAAGACATATGTAGAAGGGAGTTGTGAACGTCAGGGTGCGACGCCCCCGCGGACGCGTCGAGACGCGACCATAAATGAACCTGCCCTAAATGCAACACGTGCGCGCCAGGCTTTCGCGTTTGCGCGTGCAATTTCTGTATTGCTCGTCTCGCTTTTCAACCAACACGTACCCCAGGCCATGACTCCCAAAGCCTTCCAAAGCCTGCTACTATCTCTGCCCAACGAGCTTCTTCTCCTCATTCACGACAGTATCGAGCCCTGGGACCTACTGGCGCATGTCTGCTATCACCAGCTCCACGCGCGTACCCGAGCGTGCTACGCGAAGGCCTACATGACAGATTTCTGGCAAAACCTGATATTCTACAATGGCCTCAGGATTACATGGCGCGACGTGGAACCAACGGAGACTGTCTGGCGAGAGGCGGCACTCCGTTACGCGAAACACGCTTGGACGTGCGCGCAGCCTGCATGTGGGCGTGAACGACTGGCAACAAATAGTGCGTGCACATTATTATCACCATATCTACGTCTACGTTGACATTCACATGCAGGGCACCTCATGCAGAGAGCCCTGGCGACCTGGGACTCTGATGACTGGGACGGCACGTTCATCCTCGACTCGCGCGAAGCTGCCTTCTCGGGGGATATCGAGAGTAGCGACATCTTCCGCTACATAAACTTCAACAACTCATTCCCTGGACACGACCTAGATGAAGATACACGCAGCATGCTCACCGGGGAATGCGCCTTCCTGCGTGCAGATCCAGAAATCGACGAAGGATGGCGCATGACCGACCTGCTCGCCAATCACCCCATTGCGCTGGACAGCTTTGCAACCTTCCCGCCGATCTCCTGGCTGCGTATCTTCCAAGATTTCATTGAAGGGGAAGACGCGGACGTCGAAACGACAAACGACGAAGGCGTGACTGTAGGCGAGGCCCTCACGTCTCTGGCTACGCTGTACGTCTTCTATTGTCACCTCCCCGCCTTCTAGAACCTAACTGATGACACACAGATTAGACAAGGGACTAACACAAGACAAGATCAGCACTCTGGTGTGCTTCGGTCCCTGGGTCGACCTCCCCGATGTAGACGATAGCGCCCCCTTCCCGAGCTCATGGTCCCAACAGGACGCTGTGCGTGCTGCTCACCGCGTAGGCCATTGGTTCCAAATCACGTATGTTACCCTTAGTCTCCGTCCGAAGTCCCTCACTGAGGCGCCCCATCGTGACATAGGCGGTGGACTGGCTTCACCTTTGAGTGCTTTGATGAAACAGGCATGATTGCATTCATCAAGTGCGAAGACAAGCAGCTGCCAGACAACGTTCGGACACACATCGCAAAATACTCTTACCCGCGGACGTGAGTGAGCGGCCATTCTACCTTATATAGTCGCTGAGTCAAAATCTATCTTTGACAGGGACTAGCTTGTGAGGCGGATTGCATGCGTTAGGGGTGGGGTTGGGAGTTTCTCGTGTGCTACGTTTTGGTTGAGTCCCTGCATGGAACCTCCTGCCCCGAGACCTCATTCACTTTCTACGAGCCCACGTGCGATTGCAGATAGCTAGGGTTATGCGGCCTTTTCTGGCGAGGCTGGCGTACGACCACATGTCATAGACATAGCATTTTGCTCTGATCTGTTCCGGTACCGCCTCTTCCGCACTTTAAGAGGCTGGAAGCGAGTCCAAGCCGTCTTCGTCGCGTGGAGGTGTGAACGCCAAGCTGGAATTTTCCCTGCCCTAAATACGTCACGTGCTTCCCGAGCGCGTCCTCGCATACGCGCCGTCTTTCCCGCTTTGCTCTCACACCTCATGGACTCCCAATACCACCTGGGGAAAACGCCGCTCTTCTCTTTGCCTAACGAGCTGCTGCTGCTCGTCCGCGATCACCTGGGCCCTTCCGACCTCCTCGGTCACGCCTGCTTCTACCTGCTCCACCCGCGGACTCGGGCGTGTTACCGAGCGTACGACAACCAGCCGCGGTTTTGGACCTCGCTTCTGTTCGAGAATGGGTTGACGCTCTCCACCTACGAGGTGGGCCCGACAGACGCCATCTGGCGGATGGCGGCGATCGAGTGCGCCCAGCATGCATGGGTGTGCAAGCATCCCGCGTGTGGCGTACGGCGTTTGGAAGCAAACAGTGCGCATATATCCATGTCATATGCTGTTTTTTGTGTTGCTAAACCTGATCATAGAAGCTAGCCTGCAGGAAGTACGCCAATCATGGAGTACTGAGCATTGGGACGGTTGCTTGCCCTTCGACACCTTCCTCCCAATCGAATCCCCTACGCCCATCAAGCAAAATCCCTTGTTCTTGTCCGTCGGTTTCAACAATACGTTTCCACCTCCCCAGCTTCCTGCCGAGATGCGCAGCATTCTGATTGGTGCATGCGCCTTTCTGCGCGAGACTCCCGAAGACGTCGACGGATGGCTTCCGACGGATCTTATCAGCATGCACCCAATAGCAAGACGCAGCTTCGCGACATTCCCTCCAGTCAACTCCCTTTTTATCATCGGGGATATCTTGAAGGATGGCAAAGACCCATCGGTGACAAATTATGACGGGGTGACTGTCCTTGACGCTCTCACAGCACTCTCAGAGATGTAGGTGCGCTCCGTGATCTCAACATCGAAGTTTCTCGATGAATTTACTGTGTAGCCTCGGAATGGAGATGAGCGAAGACGACATCGGCGCACTTGGTGGCTCTACTTTCTGGCCAGAGTATGACTACGATGATTCCGAATCGGAGTCCACGCCGGGGCCATTCTCAGAGAACTGGCCACCCAAGCACGTTATTCAGGTGGCGCGCTGTGCGGGGAACCTTTTTCAGCTCGCGTACGTATGCATTGCGGCGACACGGAACGTGAAAGCACGCTCAAAGTCTCTTCTAGTCAATGGATGGGCTTTCGCTTCGACATCATCACCAACGAAGCGCTTGCTTTCATAGAGTTCGAGTCGAAGCCGTTGTTAGACAACGCCTGGTCGCACTTCGTGGAGTGCACCTATCCGAAGACGTACGTCCATAAGGCCGTGAATTTCGACGCACATATTATGGCATCCGGAACTGACAAACGCTCTAGGGAGTATGCGGCGGTGAACGCTCTGAATGGGTTCCAGCACTTGTAATAGCCTCTTCGCTTATTTGATATTCACTGTGTGGGAGAACGCGTTCGAGTGGGAGGCTGTGGCGGGTGAAAGCACTGCTGTGTCACCTCTAGGATGTGGCGCTGGCCAGCCGATACCGCGCGATGCGCACATCGTGTAGTACTACAGAAGCGTGTTATATACCAGACGTGCTAAGTATTGCGCGGATACGAAGATGGGCAAATCTTTCGCGTCTGACGCTGCCGCCATCTGGCCTACCCTAAACATGCCACGTGCCTCCAGAGCACCCCCGCGTCGGCTTCTAGACATTGCCCATCTCTCCACGACCTCTGCATCCGCGCTTTCGATGGAACCGCCATACGAGCCATCGAGCGACTCGCTGCTTCGCCTGCCCGCCGAGCTACTGCTGCACATCCGCGACCACCTTGGACCCAGCGATCTGCTCGGCCACGCGAGCTACTACCAGCTGCACCCGCGGACACAGGCGTGCTATGCCGCGTACGACGACAATTCGCACTTTTGGATCGCACTGCTGTTTGAGAACGGGCTGGCGGTGTCCTCTTTCGAGGCGAACGCGTCAGGCGTGGGCTGGCGGAAGGCCGCGCTCGAGTGCGCCGAGCACGCTCGGGCGTGCGCGCATCCTGCGTGCGGGATGCAGCGATTAGAAGCAAACCGTACGCATACATTCATGCTATATGCATGCAAATGTGTCTCCTGACCTGGACTGCGTGCAGGAGCTCGGCTACAGGAGGAACGAAGCTCATGGGAACGCGAGGATTGGGACGGACAATCGCCTCTCGACACCGCGCACGCAACCGAATTCGCCGACCGCATCACACAAAACCATCTGTTTGAATTGATCGGCTTCAACTGCGAGTTTCCGCCTCCCGATCTCCCCGAAGATATCCGCGGCTTCCTCGTCGGGGCGTGCGCTTTCCTGAGGGAGAGTCCTGGCAGCGACGACGGATGGCTTCCGACGGACCTCGTTGGCAGGCATCCAATCGCGTCGCGCAGCTTTTCTACATTTCCGCCAGTCCAATATTTCTCCATTGCCGAGGATATTTTGGAACGCTACGAGGACATGGTCGTGAGGAACTGCCGCGGCGCGACCGTTCATGATACCCTCACGGCGCTCTCTACACTGTATGCATGCTCGTCAAGTTAGAGTCCAGATTACTGATGTTGTAACCATTAGTCTCGGAAGGGAAATGGATAGAGAAGATATCGATGGACTCCTCAATATTAGCACCTGGCCTGCACATGAACATGGGATCCTGGCCTCGGATTGGGACTCGGAGCCGCGGGCGTTCCCACATGAATGGCCCCTTGCGCATGCTAGGCGCACAGCCACTCGTATGGGCAATTTATTTCAGCTCACGTGAGTCGTACGGAGCTACAGAGCTCGACGCTGTGCTAAAAGTACCTTGTAGTCGATGGAAAGGTTTCCACTTGGGCGACGTGTACGGGGAGCCGACGGCTTTCCTCGATTTCGAGACGAAACCGCTGACCCACAGCGCCTGGTCTCATATCGTCAAATATAAATTCCCCAAGACGTATGTACACATATTCACAGTTTCCGACGCGTGTATGCTGAACTGCTGCGCTGTGTAGGTTATTTGCCACAATGAGCGCCCTCAACGGGTTTGGTGATTTATAATTGCCCTGTTTTTCGCGCGGCTTTCACATTTGCTGTGTTGCTCTGGAGAAGCCCCATAAACTTCTTCTTAACCTCACTAGGAATGTCAAAGGACGACGTCCCTCGGCGAAGACAGTTGATTGCCGGCGCCTTCGTGGCGTGGAACAATCACGTGCATGGAGGCTTTTCTTCACGGTGGGCATCTTACTCTCTCCCGCCCGGTGCATCATGACGCAAATTTTATCTCGCCCATAAATACGCTGCATGGACATGTCACCCTCGGATTTTCTTCACAATCTCGCCCGCCGCCCCTCCTAGTCGCCACACCCGAGTCTGTGCCCCGCGTCGGACAAGCCGATGCCTTATCGGATGACGAACGTTTCTGTCGTGTCAGAAGATCAACTATGACCGGAGATTGCGCAGATTGGGGCGTGTACGCGCATATCCTCGTCAGGTGTCGATTCTTGTGCTACACGTACGCCACCTGAGCACTAGTGTCGTCAGGCTGATATCACTTTGCTTCCGTCCGGCCGCCGAGACGTAGCGCATATAATCGGACCTTCGTATCCGCTCTGCGCGCCGGGGCGGGGATGCGGAAGAGTCTTGGCCTTCCGCTGGTGGGTTCCGCACGCTTCGGAGCTCTGTCTGACGACGATCCGAGATCAGCAGACTGTCCGCAATGTGCCCCCGGGACGCTACATTATGACATTACGGGCCACATGCTCTAGTACCGACGACACTCCGTGCCTGTACCTTGCTCTAACTCGGACGACGAGGACAGGGGCTGTTTGATGCTTGGTAGCGCTGCCAGTCCCAGAAGATCCAGGGAATTTTGCGCCAAGAATCATTGCCAGGATCAGACGGCTATACGCCAGAAACTGGGAAGAATCCTCGATATGGAGAGCGAGCGCGATAGCAGCCAGGCCAACGCGTCGAGACGCGTCGGTCGCAGTACCCCACGGCCGGCCCTAAAGCTATCACGGGCCTCTCGTCAACTGTCGCGGCCGCCGAGCACGCGTGGGCGTGCACGCACCCCGCGTGCGAGGCTGCGCGCCTTCAGCGCAATAGTACGCGCGTTCTCTGCTTCGCCTCATCAACGTTGCTGACACTGGGCATCTGATGGCAGAGACGCAGCTGCGCTGGGCGCGTGAGTCTTTCGCGGAGGACGATTGGAGCGGCCGCCCCGGCGCGGTGCTTTGCACGCGCCAGCGCAAGTACTTCTGGAACATCGCCTACTCCGACGTCCTCTGCCACGTCGGGTTCAACAGCGCGTTTCCCGAGTGTGGCCTCGACGAATCGGCGCGAGCCGAAGCGATCGCGCAATGCGCGTTCCTGCGCGCGAGCTGGCGCGGAGACGTGGAAGGGTGGAACGAGGCGGACCTCACGGAGCACCACCCCATCGTGCTTCAGAGCTTTGCGACGTTTCCGCCTGTCAAGCGATGCCTTGTCTTCCACACGTTCCTCGAATATCGTGACGTCCTCATCGAGGCGGAGAACGAGCATGGGGTCATTGTTCACGACCTTCTCACAGCGCTGGCCAAGATGTACGTTCATCTGGCACCCGATGTCACGGAACCTCGCTAACGTCGATCCTTTGGCCTGACGCAGCCTCAACAAGCCCTTGTCGGCTGAGATGCTCGCCGACCTCATGGACGGCACCGACTGGAACCCCGCTCAGCCATTCCCGCCGACATGGTCCGAGGCTGACTCAGCGCTCGCTGTGGAGCGCGTCGGCAATTGGTTCCAGGTCAAGTACGTGTGCCAGGTCAATCATATGCGTACCCTCTGACCCACCGCGCGCTCCCAGCTTGTGAGAGGGCCTCGAGTTTGGCGCTCGCTCTGCAGACGGCACGGTCTGCAGCTTGACCTTCCGCCAGAACAAGCTGCCGGCGGACGCGTCTTCGCACATGAACAAGTATCTTTATCCTGGAAGGTACGCGCCCGGACTATTTTCTAGCGTTCGCTGACGAGGCTTTGCGCAGGGCGTAGCGGAAGGCACTGTACAGCAAGTTATTTGTGCACGACTTGAAGCTTGAATATGGAACCCGGACCCTTGAAAATATACCTTGTATTCTATTGACACATTTGACACATTTACGTCCTCAAGACATGCCAGATTCCGTTGTCTGCAGAAAGCCCGTGCTAGCCCTGGTGAGGATGCGCTCTGGAGCACAGGAGACGTCCGGACCCCCGTCTCGGGCGCGGGGGCGCGTGGCTGATCAGGAAACCCTGCTACCTTCAACGCCAGTGCGCCTAACGAGTACGGCCCCAATGTGATCTCGTTGGGGAGGCTCTTCACCACATGCCTTCGTCTCGCAACCCTGCCATCTCGCCTTCGTCCTCCTATGCTCAGTCCAGTCCACCCTAATCGCGGCTCCCACCACCGTAGGTCGGCCAATTTCCCACCTCACATCCCTCTCTCGCTGCTACGCCTGGCGCAGAGCAGCGTTGCTTCAGCTTGGGCCGAGCAGGTCGCTTGTCGAGTGCGCACACCGTGCGCGCCGAGGTTGTTGTTGTTGCGCAGAGAGAGTGGCTGCTGGGAGTCGTGACGGTGCGCTGTCTTTACATTGCGCTGGTGCATCGCTGATAGTTCAATCTAGGAGCTCCGCGAGGCGATGGTAGCGTTCTCTGATGCTGCCGATCTCGACGGGCACCGAAGTTTGGTTGGCAACTCTGGGCGGAGGCATGCACAGCACGTGTCCCGTCTGTCTTCTCGATGTCCATTACTGCTCGCTGAAGACCGTTACAGATCCACTCGTGAGCGAATGATCTCAGCTTCTTCGTGGGATAGAGGCCTCGGCGGCGCGCGACCCAATGAGAAAGGCTGTTCTTCTGCGTTTATCTCCTCTTCATCGATCCGAACCTTGCACGCCCCGCCGCCCATCCGTCAGCGACGCACCTGACACCCGCAATCCTGCTGGCCCTTCCCGCTGGACTTTCCGCCAATCGGGCACCTCGAGATGGTCCTACGAGGGGTGCGCTCCATGCGAGCCTTGGCGCACGTCGACGCGAGCGAGGTATACATAGTGTACTAGACGTATGTGATATGTATATGCTTGTACGAGACATGCGTAATTGACAATGCACGACTAACACTTGAGGTATCCATCGATATTCTGAATGCAATCTCCTGCAGTTACCTGTAAGCGCAGCAGTTCACACTGTGCGCTGATAACACGCACCAGGGTTGACAGAATGAGTCCTACCGTCGGCGCAAGGGCAGGTGATCCTCTTTGCGTACTCGAGGTAGCAGCGTTGGGTATCACATGCCGAGCTGAGCCCTCCACTACATTTATCTCATGCTCAGCGCACACACGACGCATCTGCCCAGCATCTGTCACGTACCGACTGTTACAGACAAGCATCCCATGTTGGTAGCCGATGCACCGATTGAGGTCGATCGACGTGCGCAAGACCTCCAATCTCCCGCCCACGCGAGGGCAATAGAATGCCTGGAGGGTGCCGTTCTCCACAAAGCTGGTGATGCAGCTGTCTGCGTAGTCCGCAGACACGCGTGAGGCGGTGATGAGCATGGCCAGGATGGCGGAGGCGAATGTGTGGCGGAGCTGCATCGCAGAGTATCTGGTAAAGGGCTGATGCGGACGGTTGCTATCCGAATGTGCGAGCCGTATATGCCCAATGGAAGCTGTCAGCCCTAGTCACGTTCCAGTCATCGCCAAGCCGCGCCCGTAGAAGCTCCGCGTCAGACCAGCGAGCGCAGTTGAAGAACTCGATTCCGATATGCGAGCTGTCGAGAACCAGTACAGATTGCATAGCGCAGTCGTTGCCGACAACCTGGCCTCGGAGCCGGTCCGAGAGGGCGTCGCGGTACGTGGCACCGAGACTAGTGAAAGCCTTGCACGCGAGGACGACATCGCGAGAATCATCGTCGACGCTAGCAATGAGTGCCTAGTGACTCTGCATGGTGCGCGGCGGGAAGCGAAGGCGAAGATCGTTGCGCCAGTATCTCGCTGATAGTTACACTAGTATATGCAGGAGCAAGTTGGCGAGGCGACGGCACTAGACCAATCGTTCTGCCCTTTCCGTCATTTATGCTCTGCGATGCAATAATTTATCGAGACTCTCAATACTGCTAACCGCATAAGAATCGGTCTCGCTACATGCTGTGGCGTATACCATGGAAGACGACAACTTGACTTTGGCTGAGGATGGCATCTCTGGTGGCACATATAAAGCTTGCACGTCCGGGAACTGGCTGTCAATACCAGCCCACGCTCAAGCTCGGCCATGCATCTTCACCCGATAATTTCTCCCGCCGTAGTGGCTTCGCTCATTGCTACGGTCTGCGTATCCGCGGACTTCGCGGACTCCTGCACCAGCTACAGTTTGAATGGCACAACTTTGCAAGCGTCCTGCAAAGTCACCACTGGAGTGTGGAATGACACGTCAATTGTCCTCACGGACTGCGTCGGCTACACTGATGGAAAGCTTATCTGCGACCGGAGGTACGTGTGCACAGTGCAAAAAACGTGCGTAGCTTACACCCGCACTATGCGTTGTATGATGCAGTCGCAATGGCAGCGCAGTCTCAGCGTGTGGGCGGGGCCTCTACACTTGCACGCTGTTGCTCGCGGTAAGGAACGTTTTGTTCTGCGAATGCAATAACAAACTGGTGTCAATCAACCTTGGTCCGTTTCGAGAATTCTGCAGCACGAAATAGAGTACTAACCTTATGCCACAGGAACCTGCATTGACAACACCAACGGACAGCTGACGTGCTCGCCGGTCTCGACCGGTGTCATATATGCCACAATCTGAGAATCCCGGACGAGAACGAGTATACCGTGGCCCCATATTATGTTACTGCACGCATTTACTGCTGAAAAAGTACGAGTTATATGGCACTTGTCGAAGCGGAGGCACTGGCAGACCGAAGGCTTTTAACTACAGAGCTGGTGTACTGGATGTGTTGCTCAATGATTATTAGCACTTGACGCTCTAGAATTTGTTATAAGTGTACGCTCTCTTGCTCGTCAGCTGTTTACACTCACTTGAGTTCATTGAGGCAATCGATAGCGTATCAGGCACGGGATGCTCTCGCGTGGCACTCCATGAAATTTTACACCTCCCTCAAGGCTTCGGCATACTTATTTGTGCACGGACTGCGACGACATCGGTGTCCTCGCGATAGCAGCTGAAACTTTAGTCCGCAGACAGACACTAAAATGTGCTCTTTGCTGCGCTGAACCGACTCGCGAAACGAGAAGCAAACATGGGTCAAAGATGGCCAGCGGGGAGTATTGGCGCTGCAGCCCGCGAGGGACACGGCAACGTCTTTGACTCTCCTGATCTCAGAGAGCCCTCCGGTTCGTCTCGCTGTCCTGCTCCCGAGCATGAGAAGCACGTACGTAATCTATCCTATTTCCTTCCACCACTGCTCGATGAGGAGCTCCCGTAGATTTACCCGCGTGCCCGTGAGCTCGGTGTCATGGTGAACGCGATGCCGCGAGCGAGCGTGAATGATACAAGACCATTCCTTCGCGCGTCTGCCCTCTTCGCTCAGCACCACGCATATTGTATCGCCTACGTTCGCCACCGCCACACCGCCGCACCGTTCATGCCTACCATCGGAACACCAGATGCCCCACTGTCTTGCTACGTATCGCCTGACCGGGCGGCACACGTCGACGCGCGCGAGGCATGCCGTTACCGGCGCACGCTTTCCATGCTGACAACGTCGTTCACCTGCACCACGAGAGCTCATCGCACACATCCGGAAAAGCGGCGCGCTCGGGGACGCGCAGTCTGCGCAGTGCGGCGTGCACTGGACGTGCGAGCGTGCACGGCTGGCGGCAGTGCCGCCGCCGCTCTTCTGGTGGAGGCGGCGCAGAAGGCGTTCGACGGTGACCCGCAAATCGTCTCCGTTCACACCGACCGCGATGGCATGCGGGTGCAGATCCCGGCCATCGTCGCGCACTACGCCCTCCACTTTACGGGTCGCCTCAGGGCGGGGGCGAACAGTGCAAACTTTGCACCGCTGAGCAAGCAACCGAGATTATGTGCGTCACTGTTCGCTTTCTGTCTCAGCCGACGCAGAGATAGTCAGACAGTCCTCGGAATCCGGTCGCGAGGGCCGACCTGCGGCGGCCATTACGAGTACACGGGTCGTGGAAGGTACATCACTGAAATCATTGAAGTTCAGCCTCGTCTTGAAGATTCTAGACGCACCTGGGGCCACTTTCAGGATGCGTACGTTCCCGTTGTCCCCCATACACCTGTATGACGCTGACATGCGCCGCAGGCGATGGATTTGATCGGAACGCAATCGGCTCGTATGATCATTCTCCGCCAGCAGATTCAGGCTCATTATACTGCATGGCTTGCTCGAAGGACTTCAGGGCCTCCACAGCGCAGGAGGTGGGTCCGCCCTACCCGACGATTTGCACCTGTCCTTCGATAGCATCTACCAGAGCGATGTCCGCCGCCACGTCGGGTTACGAAAGAGCTCTCTGGGGGCGTATGAACGGAGCCGAGGTGCGCGCTGCAGCAGGCTCTTCTCGCTCTCAGGCGCGGCGTGTGATGGAGCCTGAAGATGCCTTGCTCTGCTCGGAGACGGCAAGCAGTGCCTCGGATACCGGGCTTTAGAATGCTTGTAGTACCCGCCTTTGCGCTCTTCCGCTTGATCAATTCCATGTCGCGCATCAATCTATCGAGACTGTCAATGCTACTAGCCGAGAAATCAAGTCTTGCCCAGCGCTGTGAGATACACCGTGCGCACGATCAATCTTCATTCGCTTGGTGATCACAGCTCTAGTAGTATATATAAAGCTCGCATGTCCGGGAGGTGGCTGCCAATTCCCGTCCACACTTCGCGATGCGTCCTCACCAGAAGACTATCCCCTCTATCGTGGCTTTGCTCATCGCCACGGTCTGCGTGACTGCAGACTTTCAAGACTCCTGCTATCGCATCGTTCTTGACGACTCGGAGGTGACTGCGTCCTGCCGCGACACTCACGGCAACTACCAAGATACTTCTATCGATATCACCACATGCCTCGGAGTGACCGCCGATCACAAACTTGTTTGTGATGCAAGGTGCGCCCATACAGTGGAAGATGATTGGACGCATGAATTAAACGTGCATTGTATGATGCAGCAACGATGGTAGCGCCCGCGGGTGCGTTCGTAGTGTGAATTGCGAGCTCTTGGAATCCAGGAAGACTTTGTACTGCCGGTGCGGATATGGGGAGATGACAATTAACCTTGGTAATTTCTCATAATTCTGCATTACAAATTGGAACATTGACGACGTCCTGCAGGAACATGCGTGCAGAATATCAACGGACAGCTGATGTGCTGAGCGAGCCGGGTCCATATCATGTATGACACAGTCAGAGAACATCGATGAGCGTGGACGTGAACACGGAACCGTTGTGATTGCAGCCGTTGCTGTAGCCTAAGGACAGGCGTCCGCAATCTGCTGTGTTGCACGGGCTCTGAAGAATAGAGGCGAATATGATCGCACGTACGGCAGAGAGCTCTGGTAGCGGTCGTAGACGTGCAGGGCCATGCCCTGGTACTGCCCGAGAACGGGGCAATTACTTTGCATATTCCAGCGCGCACCAACAGCAGTTCCGACGACAGAGATGTATGAATAGCTGTATTGAGGTATAGCGAAGGAATGACGCTCCCAATCTGCGCATGTAGATGATGGGAGTAAATTTCTGTTGGAACAGTGTATGAGGCATCCAGATGAGCTATGGCGCCCTGTCAATACTCTCAGAGTGGAGTCTGGCAGAGGGGAGAGCGGCTCACCTTTACCTAGCGCTGCTAAGGTCTTAAGTGTTCAAATCTATCCGCTTGTCCTTGTGCTGCTGGACGACGCAAGCCTGGATATCGGGGAACGGCACCTGGGAACGACAGCGTGTAAGGTCCGGTAGGGCCAGGATGACGCGATCGTACGTACACTCGAATGGGCGAAGCTGCGCTCCAGGAGCTTCGCAAATATGCCAGCGAGATCGTTGACATCCACTCGCATTTCGTCCCGGCACTTGCTGCAGACCGTGCCTGCATAATCGCGAAGGCGAGTAAACGTCACGAGCGTCCGCTCGGAGGGATACACCACGAGCTGCTGCTGGAGGTCGCGCAAAGTGTCGACGAAGGCGATGTTGACAGTGACAACCGTAGCGTCGCCAAGCCGCGCCAGAAGGAGCTCCGCGTCAGGATAGTGAGTGCAGATGAAGAACGCCAAAGCGATATGCGAGCCGTCGAGAGCCGGTATGGCGCAGTCGAAGCCGTCGCCGCCATCGCCGACGATCTGACCCTGCAGACTGTCCGAGAGGGCTTCGCGATACATGGCGCCAAGATCAGCGAAGGCCTTGCGGGCGAGGATGACGTCGGGGGAGGAGTCGTCGATGCCAGCAATGGGCGCCCAAGAATCCTGTGCGGCGCGTGGAGAGAAGCTGAGGCGGGCGCAGACGGGCAAGAGCGTGTGCCAGCCGCAGACGTAGCAGCGGACGAACCAGCCGAGAGGGTCGCGTGCCGCAAGAACAGGTACCGTCTTCGCGACGTAGTTCACGACCGGCGTGAGCGCACACTTCGATGCGATGTGTCCAAGAGTGAGAAGAGTGTCGTCGTCAGGGGTGGGAAAGGCGACGGGTTCGTTGGCGGCGGCGGCGCGGCAGATCTCGAGGACCTGGCGGATATGGCCCGCGAGGCAGTTCTCGATGACGACGACGCGTCGGCCTTGGTACGAGTTGTGCGCGTGACAGAGACAGTTGGCGTATGCGGTCTTGGATTCCTTGCGGGTAGCCTGTGCGGGGTTATCGTAGATGGGGCAGCTCTTCGGCTCCTCGTGGAGCAACCGGTCCCAAACAGCAGAGGAACGAGCAGCGAGCCATACCGGAACGAAGAATTCCTCAAGAGACCGCTCCCGATGTCCAGGGATCCGTCCAGGACGAAGAACCATAGTAGGAATCGTCATGTCGTTCCAAGGTGGTTGCGCATAGCGGGCCTTCCCCCGTCTGGTCTTCACGCGCGTCGGGATTTCAGACGCGAACTCTCGAGATGTCGAAGCCGCTGCGGTAGAATCCAGAAGTAGAGGAGCGCAGGCGACGGAGAGCGCGGCTTCAGTTCCCGAGTAAGCTGGAGGTGCTGGAGCAGCAGTGTACGACGGCGGCGCTGGAAAACGATCAACGTCCGTCGGACTCGCAAGCATGCGCTGTGAGCGTACCAGGAGCGATGTCGGGAGGAATTGGCGGATTGAGCAGCGAATCGAGCATATCGTCGATATCCATCATCGCGGTTGCAGTCATGCGCTGTCTCGTGAACCTCGACTTCACAGTCGGAAGGTCTGTCGAGGGTGGTGGGCGTGCCGCTATGCTGTCTGGGCACCCGCTTTGGCTATCGGGGATGGAGGAGAGGTCAGACATAGTGAAGCGGAATAGTGAGGTATCGCTCAGTATATGAGGAGGGTACACGATGAGGGGTGGGGTGGTGGGAGGAAGGAGGCGAACGCGATGTCGCTGAGAGTAGGCGCGGATGCGGTGTTTGAACATGTCGGCCCCGACGCGACGCGACGAAACTGCACATTTCAAGGCAGACAAAGTGCAGAAAATAAAGAGCCCGTCAGGCGGCATATATTAGAATCAAGGAGAGGGAGCCAGACAATTATTCTACACAGAACATAGCTAGGTATAGATACATACAATGGGCGTGTGTTGGTTTCCCTTCCAAGTGCGCAAAGAAAGCGCAGCCTGGAAGGTACTTATCCTGGAGACCGCGGAAAGGTCCACGCCCGTCCTCCAGGAAATATGCAGCCCGCGTCGCGGGCTGCCAAGGGGAGGAGAGCCCGGTCTGCACGCCCTCTTCCCTGCAGGCCGTCCTGAAAGGGGAAGCAAATGCACCGATGACTCTCCTTTCTAATGGCTTCGTCGGGGGCCGGCTGTCTCGCACGACCGCCCGAAATGTGGTTTCACGCACCTGGGACGTATGGCGTCTGAGGAAGATGAGGAGGGGAGGGGAAGGTGCCGGGGTGTCTGCTGAACGACGGCGTCCCGGGCCTCTATTTATATGTGTTCCGGGGCCTGCTCGACGCCACATGTCATGTGAGGTCACGTTTGTCTTGTTTATTCCCGTTAAACATACCTGTCCCTCGGGTTTTGGAGCGCCGGTGCGCAGCCGACGCCGGGCCCGCCGCCAACCTCACTGGCCAGCCCAGAAGGCTTGTCGACTGAACCAGCTATCTTTACTGCGAGTTCAGCAGTAGCGATGCAGAATCAGCAAGGTCATGTTACAAACGTAGCCCTGATATTTTCGTACCGGCCTCCGAAGGCGATACGCGTTGTATTGCCTCCGTGACACGCCACAAAGCGGGCGCCTTGACAGACGCATGTCGGCTCGCTCATCAGACTTTCGGCGCCCGGATAGTAAGGCCATACAAGGCAATATAATGCCACAAATCAGCATATGAGACAGAATCCTCGCCGCATTCTCATAATGCGCTTATATAGTATTTTCGCCATTTCGAAG
>BPQB01000187.1:0-17409 GCA_019973155.2 Phanerochaete sordida | reverse complement strand
TCATACCCCTAGCATTACACTACCACTCACAATTATTGTGGCCGCTAAACAATAAGCAGAATGTGCCAAAATAATGTTGTTGTTTTAGCCCCAAACATGAATTGCGTTATTTTTTGCAGCCACTGTAGCTATACTGCGGCAAACTCAAACCACCCACGAAACTCGTGCTGAGAAGGCACAGTGCTATAATGCAAATCTTGAGCAGCTTCGCCCTCAGTCACGGTTGCAGGCTGCCTATGAGCGGAACTATCTCGAAACAGTGATCGAGCAAGCCGAGTATCGTCAGCAGGTTTTCTACTGACCGTACTCTTGGTGCACCTTGGACTTTCCAGAGCAATATCTTCCACTCCGACTCCCTGAGCGCTGCTGATCTGTACATCACAATCTTCCGTAGAACCATGGACTGTGAGGCTGGGAATGATCGTAGCACTTGGGGCTGGGCCATCTTTTGTAATGCGGCACTTTAGGAGCAGCATGAGAGGGAGGTTGCAAGCACTCGCCCTTATCTTCCTGGCTCATTTGATCAGCCGCTGCGAAATATTGCAGAGAAGCTCAACAGCAGCTACAAGGCCACTGAGTCCTAGCGCTGGCTCTACAGTGTTGCATCTGCATTGCTCTATGGGCTCTGACTGCATTGGTACTGCCTCCACTTATGCGAGTTCGTGCGTTCTGAATGCATCCTGGACCAACACCAGTTTACTCATGACAAGATTGTCAAAGCTCACACTCTGATTGTTGTATTGTCGCAGGAGTTTGAGACACTATACTGCCAGTGAAAGGTGTCTCGGCAGCATTTCGCATGCCCAAGTACCCATGGTTCTGTTCATCTTAGTTCATAAGAAAAAAGCATAGGGCCCTTAGGCCAGCATCAATCAGACGGCAATGTAGTGAATGATTGATAATCTCAGTCAGGATATCTGGCAGCACTTAAACGTCTACGCAAGTCTCTAGCAAATTGCTCTTCGCCACTGTCAGTTTAATGCCATTAAAGCTACCCACCCATTCTTCGCACCTGAGCCAGGAGCCCCTCACAATGCACTTCTACTTAAGGACGGCTACATTTTCTTATCGGCTGTAGAAAAGACACACAGACCATTGCTGGTCCTGAGGCAGCCATTCTGTATGTGTTTGCCCATAACAACGGAATTCCTTCATGTGAAGCATGGCTATACTGCCCGAGGATTGCACAATAGGCCTGTCTGCACCTGCCTAGCAGGCAGAACGCCAGCTCGCTCTGGAAGGAATCACTGAAGACACTGGGGATGCCACAAACATTGCAAAATGTCAAGGTATTCATTCACATCTGCACTGTGCCATCTTGCATACAGTGATGCCCTCTAGTCTGCCTTCTGCAGGTAGACCAAGTACAGCAAGGACCATTTCTTCTGCTGTATGGAGGTAGAACAATGACAACCTCTACGTGGTTTTGCCCTCATTTTGCAGTATAGACGCCCAGTAAGCTGCCGAGAGGTCTTTCGGGACTGTTTGGTCCTGCAGTCCCATGAGAGATGATGATCTCATTGTCAGAGATGTTCAGGCAATCTTCTCTGTTGTTGCAATCATCCCGCATCCACCTCGCGCAGGGCACGGCAAACTTGCACGCAAGATGTTTGTTATGGAAGAGCTAGCAATGGGCTCAATCAGTTTGCATGATAAGGACGACAGCATGGACAATGACAATGATTGAAGGTATAAAATATTAGATATCCAACAGAAACATGCTATCAAAGGCATAACAATGACTGGGCGCACCAAGCCACTGTGCTCGACTTGTTCAGTTTACCCTCCACACCAGCTCACACTCCTGCAACAGCCCTTTGGGCATGCTAGCGACCGAGATAGCCGTCCTTCACGTGCCGGCAGATGCACACAACAAGCTTGCACACTTGCATTCATGAGTATGCCGGCGAGTGTACTGCGCTGCTACGGGGATCAAGTTTGTTGTCGAGTGCACAATGGCTTTCAATCCCTGCTGCAGTCGTTTAGGGCGTGCCAGCGTATGCAGGGCAGAAACACGCTACCGTAGTGGGCGGCCGTCTTTCACGTGCTGGTGTACGTAGGTGGTGTTCGAATTTGTCATGCGTGCGACAAGTTCGTGCACCTGCGGCAGTTGTCTTGGGTGTGCGGTCATACGCAGGGGGTGGTCGAGCGTGCCAGCGGACACATTGCAATCTAGTATAGCTTCTCCTTGATTTTGTTGAGATCTGGCCCAATGCCCATGCTCTGCGCAGACTACCCGAGGGATTGCTGCCACTGTTGCTGTGAGGTTTCTTGCTATTTCAGTGTGCTCGTCAATATGAAATTGTGTATATGCTGAGCAAATACTTTGGCCGAAGGGCGGTAATGTACCTGCCAATGAGAGACGTACGATGGATTGCTCATGCCAAGGAGCACATTTGTTGCAATGTCTTGATTTCCTTGATGAACCCAAGCGCGGACTGTATCACGACGGTGTCAGACTTGGAAAGCATTCTCTTCAAAAGCGTAATGGTGGAGCTTGCAGGCTAGCACCGTGGCACTGGAGCATGCGGTAAAGGCACACTCGGATTATGCGCGGGCTAATTATTATATGGGGGTCTGTTGGAGTGCGTGCTGCAAGCACCTCTCCGCCTCAATGGCCCCATGGACTCGATCTGTGCCTTGATGCCACTCACTTCAGTGGCACCTTTCTTTTGGGGAATTCCTTTGTTTTATTGTCTTTCACCTTTCCGTTCCTTTGTAGCGCTTTCTCTGTTCTTCCTCTGTGCACTGATCTGATTAGCTCCGAATTAGCGTAGTTTTAAATGTTGGTGGGGCAAACTTAGGCCTTCAGTTGCTCATCCACCACCATCAGGTCAGTAGCCACTCCTTGTCTCAATATCATCAGTTGCTCATCCACCGCCACCAGTGTGTGCTCCGGAGCGTCTCAATGGTCGATTATACCTCCTACAACTACACATTGTAGCAGGAAGGCTGTATAGAAAAAGAGATGTCTTATAAGGAAGGTCAGAGTGCTTGAAAAGCGCACCATATAAGCCACAAATCATGATCATTGCTGAATAGGCAAGGATAGGAAGTAATATAGTGGCTGCATAAAATAACACAATTTACTTCAAGGGGCTTGATAAAATATTTATTTGTGCATGAATGGTGCACATATTTATGGCAATGAACCAGCACTGGTTATATACATGCTTTCAGCTATGTTGACCCATTTCTACAAACCTCAAACTGGCCTCCTTTAGCAGTCAAATTGCAGTAGAGGATACAGATCTAAATCTACATATATAAGCTGTAGCAGTTGATGGTGAGCTTCAAAAAATCAAAAGAGATTCTGTCGTATACAGTATTATATACAAGAGCCTGCCTTTCAAGAAAAAAATTACCAATCGCACCATTGTAGCATGAGTAATTCACTTGTTACTCTGCTATCCAACAGTTGCAAATTTGATTATCATTGCAATGTCACCATTGCTACTTGTTATGACTTGCTGAGCTGTACACTACTACAAATGGATTTCTTGAAGCATATCGCGCTATTGTGCAAAGGATACCTGCCATATACAGCTATTGGGAATATATTGAGTCATGCACTTAGTGTTGCAATCTGTAAAATGATGCATTGCTGTGTATGTATTGGGTATACAATAAACATATAAGGGGTGCAAATTGTATAGATAGTCCGCTATGCATACAAATATGGTGGGAATTTTAGAAGTCCTTCATCACACTTTATGTGCCCAGTAACAAATGACCAGATATTCAAGTGTTTGATTTTTGACACCATTGATACAATCCCCAGCATTACGCAAATTTCATCATATTGTACCATCAGCATTACACTACCACCAAATATTTTTGTATCTGCTAAACAATAAGCAGAATGTGCTAAAATAAGGTTTTTGTTTTGATCCCATGAATTGTGTTATTTTTTACAGCCACTGTACGTACCTGGATTCCTCACAAACGCTACCTTGAGCGCTCAAGATCGCTCATGGGCTCTCATGATGAGTGAGCAGAACCAGGATTCATAAGATTACACAAACAATGAGAGTATTACAGAGAGAAGCGTTACGACAGAGCCTTTCGAGCAGCATTACGAGTGACTCAACCACCAGCCTGAGCTCGGGTGGGCACCTCCGAGGCTTGAGCAGCCGGTATGGTCTTTGACTTGAACCCAGGCCGCTTTGCAGCCTTAGTGGCCAGAGGAACCTTCGTAGTCGCGGGCTCCTTAGGTGCCTTGGACAACTTAGAGGCCTTCGAGGCCTTCGAGACCTTGAGCGCTGCTGCCCCATTGGTGCTGGAAGTTGCGCGAGAGGGTACTGATATTGTTTGTGTGCCAGGAGCCGCTGGCTGGTGACCTCGCTCAACCTCTCTGGAGCCGTCATCGACATTGGCAAAGCCGTCGTCAACATCGGCGGGCCGTCGTCGTCGTCGTCGGTGCCATCGTCGGACGGAGCAGGGCTGGGTGGAAGCTTCGGACGCTTGGTAGAAAGAGGGCGCTTCTTCGGCAGCGGTGGAACCTCTTCCTCAGGGTCAGAGTCAGCCTCGGAGTCAGGGCGATGATCAGCCGAAACGCTCTGCAGCGTGGAGGAAACACGACCAGCCGAAGTCTTGTGCGCAGGGTGGGTGGCACGCCGGGGAGCACAGTTGTGAAGGCTGAGGTCAGCGAAACTAGCGTCAAAGCGGTCCAGGTCACTGCCATCTTGCTCGACCTGCACGTTCGCGTTCCAATTGACGTGGTTGTCTGTGTCGTGCTCGGAGCGCTCGTCCAGCTCGACCTCTGTGTTCCCGATGGTGACCTCTGGAGCTGCTACAGAAGCTGCGATTGGGCGTTGAACGAACGAGCCAGGTTTCGAGCCCCAAGCCAATCCAGCTCTGAAGAGAGCTCGAGCTGCCGATGCCGAGCTCAACGACTTGCTGGCTTGGGAAGTGGGCTGAGAGGTCGTACTGATAGTTGGGGCAGCAAGCGGGGCAGTAGGTGGGACAATGGGTCTGGGCAGCGGTGCGAGGGCGGGCTCGGTGTGAAAAGCTTGAGATGCAGAGGAATGGGAAGATGTCAATGAGAAGGGAGGCACATCATTGTCCACTATGTCCATGGCATCGTTGAGCTCAGCAAGCTCTCGGAGCCTCTCATTTTCGGCCTCGGCTGCTGCCCACCGCTCTGCTTCTTCAGTCTTCAGAAAGTCCGGCCGCTTGTTCTTGAAGATGACGCTGTTGCACCACTTTCGGAGACGGACGATCCCAGGCTTGTTCCAGTTGTAGATCAAGTACTGCTTGAGGTCATCGAGGTGGGTCTCGGGCCCATAGTCGCCGTCGACTCTGAGCAATTGGCCAAAGGCGATATGAGAGCAGTACCTGAACCGGATCTGAAGCATTGTGAGTTTGAGAAAAATTGAACTTGAGCAAGAACGGCTTACCATCATCAAGGTCAACGCTATGTCACCAGGAGTGATTGTGGTGAGCGACTTGAGGTAGAGCTCTCCTTTGGCTCTGCTCGAGGCTTCTCCAAAAGCACCATGGAACTAATCGTGAAGGAGCTATAGCGATTCGGCAGTCAACATTCTGGCCAGATGACAGGAGTAAATATCTTACATTGAGTAAGGCAACAATGAATCCAAACTTGGATTTGTCCGCCTTGTTACCGTTTGGATTGTAGCAAGGTGGGCAGACCCCGTCCTTCCTGCCTCAAAGCTGAATACATTGCGGATTGCTCTTACAGAGGTGGGGGGGGGGGGGAAGCTGGAGAATGTCAGCGTGTTCTGGAGTGTGCCAAGGAAGCTCCTTCTTAACCTGGCCCGTGAAGTAGTTGCGCTGGGCTTTGAGGGCTTCCTGCCACTGCAAGGCGGACGTGAGCAAAAGAATACAAATAAAAATAAGGCAGATGGACACTCACCTCGTCTTCAATGAATTTGATTTGACCGAAGTACTTCAGCAGCCGGCTTTCGGGACCCACCACCTTGTAGAGCTCGGCCGTTTGCACCAAGATCTTGGTCCATTCGCTGACCCACTCTCCCTTGCGTGTATCCTAGTAGCGGGGGTCATAACGATCGAAGCCCATGGGTGGAGTGGAAGAGAAGGCCTGCCGGTCGACCCAGGGATGTTGAGAGATGTGGGTGAGAGCGGCACACTGAGTAATTATGGGCAGAAGCTCCACAACGTCCTCCGGAACGTTAGAAGCACTCTTGGCAGCCTTGCCTCGAGTCTTCTTTGCCGTCGCCCGATCTTTCTCCTGCTTCTGCTGGGTCTGGAGCAGCTGCAGCTTCATGTCTCGAAAACGAAGCTCCATCTGGCCCGTGTACTGCGAAATAATTATAATTAGCTCTAGCTTGCTGTAGAAAAAATACTAAACTTACCTCTCACCATTCTGGAGCGATCAGCGTTGAGTTCGGCTTTGGGATGGAGGCGAACCCTGGAAGGCCCACGACATCGGCCTGGCCAGTCTCCTGCTCTTCGTTCTCTGCAAGTCGATTCTCAAAGTCTTCCTTGGGGTAGTGATCGTTGTCCAGCTGAGGATTCTGTCAAGCCATGGGGAAGAAGAGGCAAAGAAGAGCTAGGGAAAGGAAAGGACTGAGCAAACCCTGCCAGCTCAAGGATCGCTCACTCACCTTAAGGGAAGTGCGGTCGCTTCGAAGCACCCTCAGAGAAGCCTTGGCTTGTTGGGGCAAAATGGTGATACATCTAGCATCGTGCAACAGAGGCCTTTCTTTTAAGCGGTGTCCACAGTTCCAGTTTTGGATTGCCTGACAGGTGTGGGCATGCAAAAATGCGCTGGTGTCCAGCCCTTGACCATGTCAGGCCACACGAGGCTGCACCAAGCAAAGACTATGAATGGGAAGATCAGGAACAACCGAGCAGCATAGAGGGGCAGAACAGCACACCTAGGTCACCTGTGGTGCAACGAGAATATCTGCTGCTTTTGACAGGCCATAAGGCAGCCGCGTGGGACGGTCTAACACCCGCCGGAATTTTGGCCACTAGCTTTATGTTGGGTGCCGCCACAAATTGAAAAGTTGTGGGTCAACAAAGATCTCGTGGAATACAGGGCCGTCGGCAGAGGGGTACGCGCTACGGTTATGATTGAATTGTCAGGGACGGCGACAGATTATGAGACGTGAGACTGACACGCGGGGGGCCAATTCAGACGTGGCAGTGTTCAAATGAGCCAGGGAGTTCGGGGAGGTTGCTGATGGAGCTTTCGAGCACGACGGAGTTTGAGACAGCGAGCCTCGCGGGGGGAAGTGTGAGCGGTTTAACCACAAGTGGCTCAACCACTGCGAACCTGCTGCCTAACTACGGCATGTAGCTGGTTGCCGATACGTAAAGTCGGCAGGGAACAGCTTTTTGCTGGTAGTCTTGGTTGAAGGCGCAAAGGGCCGGTACAGGGCTTGGAAGATGCGGTCCCTATCGCCAGAGAACTTTGTCGATGACGTCGACATTGGCGAGTAATCAAGGCCGGGCATTGAGATCAGTAGTGACGAACCGTCGCCCGCATACAGCGGTGCCTGAAGTGTAGGCATGGCAAGCCCAGAACGCATGAGCGTGCCTCCGAGGCGGGCTCGCCGACAAGCGTCTCCTCCACAGGGACATCGAAGAATTCGAAGAATACCAGGGCTAAACCGGCACGTGCGCACGAGAAGCCATCGGCAGGGGTGGCTTCGATGGTCCGCGTTGTCGCCGTTCACAAGAGAGTGGACCTGCACAAAGGGCTGGTCTGGGCTGTGGTGCGCTGCGCCGTGAACAGCGGCGCGAACGTCGTGGGTTTTGGGAAGTGGCACGCCAGGCTTCGTGTGACAATAATTTGACTGCGGCAGCATGCAACTCCAGGCAGCAGAACGCCGCCTGCAGGACACTCGTTGATGTTTGTGAGTGACGGAGAACTTAGTAGACAAGCCCTGGGATTAGCATTAAGCGTTCCGCTTGAATGCGGCTGCTGTATATAACGGACCTTATCTTCCTCCTTCATCTCTGTTTTCCCCTCCAGAGATGATCTAGCAGCAAGAGCAGCTGCAGAGTGTTGCCGGACTGGGCTGCACGGATGTGTGAACTGCGGGAAGCTGTTCACAGAGAGCTCAGATATGCTAACTTAGCATGGTAATGGCTGAATAAATACCTATCACTGTTGTGAGAGATACCTCGAGGCCCACGTTGCGGTCAAGTAGAACAGAACCATGAAGGTTGAGTGAGAGTGACTAAGCGCCCATCCGTCGTGGCGTCGCACGCATGATAGGTTGCACGCCATGGGCGGTCGCAGATCATGGGCACGAACAACAGCCAACAGCACACACAGAGGGAGACACAGAAAATAGAAATTTGTTGCATAAATAATAAAAGTGCAGAGTATCTAATCAACCACTGTTTCCTGCAGCAGTCCAGCCTTCTGGCGATCTTCGTGCAGCTCGTCCACTGTGGAGAGGAACTGCAGTTCCTCGGCCCAGCAGCTGTCGCACTGACAGAGGATCCCCTTCGCCCTGTCGTTCTCGGTCTCCCAGAGCTGCTTTCAGGTCTTGAAGCCGTAGTCAACATGCCGGAACAGTCCACCAGAGTCAAACTGCATTATGGATCACCGAGATTCGCCCTTGCTAATCTGCGTGTTGCCGTGGCGGAAGCTTGTGAAGGGGATACAGATGGTGGATCCGAGAGGGAACTCTACCACTATACCAAGCTGCCGAAGGATGAGATGCCCTCCCTTTCGAGGGTCAAATTTACCGCCGGTCAGGATAGAGCACCAGCCAACCGATCGGTTCCCGTGATCATTGTGCTCGTGGGTGACAGCATTGGGACCAAAGTTGAAGGTGACCGCAGGGAAGACGCTGGTGTTTTAGTTGTAGTGAAGCTCGTGGTAGTGTTCGTGGAGCTGATCGAGCTTTGTGGCGTAGTCACGGTAGAGCTTGGGGGCGTGGAACGCAAACATGCCTAGAATATGTTAGCTAGTTTGAAGCAGAAACAAATAATGGATAAAGACTTACTGCTAGCAACAGAGATTCGCTTGACGCTCGAGCTCGACATCAGCTTGTTCAAGACTACCTGGTTATGTGGCGTCTGGCATAGAATACCAAGGATCTGTAGACGAGGTTAGCGATTGCATCGCTAACCTCAAAAGATGTAACACACCTTCTGCCTGCCTTCAAAGGATGTCCCGACAGTCACTGCTCGATATGTACCCCGCTGATCGCCTTGAGCAGGAAACTTGAAGTCGACGATAGCTTCAGACATCGCGGTGCTGGCAGCTTCCAAGACGCCTTCCCACTTGGATGGCTCGCCTGGGAAGCCACCAAGCGCTGCACATATCAGCTTACTGATTCGCTGCACAAGGAGCATAGGCGTTCTATTGATTGCAGCAGGTAAGTAGCGACATTCCGTGACTAATTTAAAGCAACACTTACCGGCCGTCTCAGCGAATAAGCCGAAGGCCCTCTTTCAAAAGAGAGGATAGGGCAGGGACCTGCTTCAAGGAGGCCAGTTGACGGGCTGTATATGTTGCGGACCGAGGGTACAGCGCCGCACGAGAGACAACAAACGGGGACGACGACAACGAGGCGCGGCGGAGCGAGTCACGCTGCTGGCGCACAACTTATTCAGCTGTCCGTATTGACCAAGATAACATTAGCATAGTAAACTACCATACAACGGAGACTTACCTGTCCGTATTGACCAAGAGGTCGAGATGACGGACACGCTACAGGAGCAGGGGTATATATACTACTGAGGGCTGCGCACGGACCAGGCAATCATGTGATGTGAAAGTCGCGCGCGTTTCAGAGCGCTTGAGATCGAAGGGTGAAACAGGTCGGAGATGCATCAGCGTGGCTGAGTATTCCTGGCCTTTCGGCGAGGCTGCGTCCGGGGAGTCATCAGGCATGATGGTTTCGGCCCGGGGAGATCACGAGGCTACGCGCAGAGCCCTGGGGCTGTTCTGACACGTAATGGACTGACAGTAACATCTGTAGAAATCTCAATATCCAAATACTTATATTTCATGCTGAATACTGCCAAATAACAGAATAGGGGAGTAGTACAACTTTGTCAATATTTGGCTACTATTTAGCTACTATTTAGCTGCTATTTAGTTGATATTTTCGCCTTTTCTGCAGCTATCTGAATGTTAACAGACATGTTGCGCATAGAGAAGCCAACTAGACTCTGATTATCTTTGAATAGTATGCAAAAAGCCGGAATAAAATGATTAGAACCAAATTAAAAGCTAAATCTATGGGAAAATATAAATAGACACCAAAAAGCAAAATATTTATGAAATAACTATGAACTTCTGCTGTTTAGTGCTATTCGGATATTGAGGTTTTTGCAAATGAATGCGCATCGAGGACGCTGGCGGCTGTGGTGTGATGCGCCGTCAGGAGCGCTGGCGTCTGAGCCAAGCGCGCGCCCTGGGCGGCTATGACTCCGGATGCGTTGAGGGCTGCTCAAGCGCTGGATTAAACCAGGGAAAATCGCAATAAATCGGCGAAAAATAGGGCAGGACCGTCATATCCATGACAGTATACACGCCACGAGCCACAGTCTTGATGAGCCGCATCTCAAAGTCAGCCAGGGGAACCAAACGGCCACTAGTGTACTTCTTGGATAACGAAGACCGTATCTTGTAAGTGCTTGGGGTGATCTTCAACTTCGCCCTCGCCTTTCACTTGGCCTTCCCCGCCTGTTTGCAAGTTTTTCCGTCTTTTGAGGGGGTTGGGGCTGGCTTGCATGGCTGGTCGACAGCCAGCTCGAATGTCTGAGTGGAGAAAGATGGAGACTTGGGGGAGGGATACACCAATTCTTGCCCTGGGTCCAAGTCGCCCAGGCCACGGTCCTCCCAATCGTTGCGCTCGCAGGGAGCAACACGAAGCCCATCAGTGATATCACAATGGTTCAGGAGGAGGATGACCTCGTCAACGCTGTCCACAGGCTGAATGTTGTGGTCGCCGCTGTCAAGGTCAGCGGTCATTGAGCGTGTTCCTGGAGGCATGAGTAGGTGAGAAAGGAGGACTTGGAAAGAGAGATAGAGTCAATGCGTGGAGGGCAGAGAGAGGAAATCAGAGGGATTTTATACCCAAATGGCTGACAAGACAAAGGAAACGGACAACACATTGACAGATCAGAGCATCAAAAAGCAACTGTCTTTTGTCACTGAGGAAGGGGTACATGGAACTCACCATCATGTGGCCTCCACAAATCTTTGTTGCAACCACGCTGCGTTGTCTTGTGCCATTCTCGTCAGAACACCATCAGTCTTCTGGCGAGTCCTTTCCTCTGGCGCTGCCACTTGCTGGGCCATCGCTGGGCCAACACACCCTATGGTGGTCCTCGCAGGGCTCCTCCTTTCGCCCTGTTGCTCGAACGGTCGCCATTGGGCCACCAAGACCTCCGGTGGTTCTTCTAAGCATCTCCCTTCCGTACTGTCGGTCGCAGAGCCGCTGCTGGGCAGACCAGCCCTACAGCGCATTCCACGCGTTCTATCTTTGCGCGTCGAGGCTTGCAGGACCGCCGCTGGGTCGACACGCCCTACGGCGCGTTCTCACATACTGGTTTTGTGCGCTGGCCCTGCGGCGGTCATTCTGGGCCTTTCCGTTCTGCGCCGCTGCTCGCAGAACTGCTGCTGGGCCGACAAGCCCTACAGCGCGCTCTTGCGTTCTGTCTTCGCACATCGAGGCTTGCCCAACTGCTGCTGGGCCGACACACTCTACGGCGCGGCCTCGGGTACTGTGCTTGTGCGTTGCTGAGCTAACTCACCCGACAGCAAGTCCACCTGTCCCATCCTCCCATGCTGCCACTTGCAAGGCTCCAGGTGGGTCAACAGACCGTACGGCCTGTCTGACGTGTCCACTAGCAGGTGAGACTGGCTGGATGGTGGTGGCATCTGTGTGCAGACAAAAGACCCCGACCAGCATCTAGTTGACAATAACCGCCGCATTTTGCATTAATGCAGGTCAGGTATATCTGTTCTGTCAGTGAAAGAAGCTTGTGTTCGACCGCAGAGACAACTCACCGTGAGCAACAACATAGTGGCGCAAGATCAAAGTAAGTGTTCCATATATGGAAATTTAACCGTGGATGAGTCCGAGGTGGAAACAATTTAACAACTGTCATGGTGTGCTTCGTACTAGACATAATAGAAATGAAAAGAATACAATGCAAATATAATAACATAGTCTATGGGCTGTGCAATTCCGGATTACCTTTGGCGCTGTCCTGGTTCTCAGAGCTGTCCCTCATATCTTTCGAGCCTGAGCCGAAGCTCTCCTCCTCTCCGGCATTAATGAGATACCGGGGAAACATCTTCTGAACCCGAAGGAACATATCGGCGTCCACTGTGTCCACAACTACGTACTCATCTGGATTGATCGAGTCCCAGCATAGAAGGGCGCCGCGCTCTATAGACCAAAGCGGAATAACTTGAGAATTCTTCCGAGAGCAAATTTTGACACGATGAAGCTTGAAGTCCTTGTCTATGATGCAAGGTTTACTCGGAATTCCAACATCATAGGGCTGAACAAGCGTCATGGGAAGTCAATGACCATCTGTGGTGCATATGAAGGTGCAAATGAGCCTGGCAAAGACGTAGACCCCTTCGATCGACTTGAACAATACGCTGTTGTACTGAGCTCCGTTCTTGTGGAAGTTGGGATTGCAGCAGAGCTTGTCTTGGTCCAGCTCCCAGTTCTCCACAGACTCAAACTCGACTTCCAGGTACCGGCACAGAAGGAGCTGATTTTGACGGTATTTAGTACAAGTTTTTGCAAAGGGACAAATAAGTACATGCTGTGTCTGTCGCCCTCAATCGGGCCTTGTAAACGTAATCTTCAGGTTCGTTCTCCCACTTGGAATTTTCCCGATTTTCGGCGTGGTTGAGGAATACGTGGAAAAAAAAAAACGCGTTGAGCTTGACCCTCATGTCCTTGTAAGCGAGGTCTCCTTGGTGCACCTGCTCAAAGGCCTTGTAGGTGCTGACCAGATCTTCTCCTCCAAGATATATTTGCCCCTACTGGTTCGTGTCTCAAAGTTTTTGCTTGGCCCTGGCGGAGACTTTTGGGTTCTTTTTCTCCTCTTCAGCCTTGATCTGATCTTTGAACTCCTTGATCAGTAGATCCCAGGCCTCGATCAAATGGTATTCACAACAAAAAACCAATGGTCCCAGTTCGCAAGCTATCATATCATATAGATAAATAACTGACCCTGTTCAACCATGAACAGAAACTTACCTGTTCCATTACTTCCTTGAAATTTGTACGATTGAGGTAGTGCTTCCGCATAAGTCAGTGGAATTTCTCTGACTGCTTTATTGTCGTGCTAGCAGGGAGCCCTTGAGCCTGATGTCTCCGGGAATGTGCTTCTGGATGTGAATCTTGATGACGTTCCAGTCTTTGGGCCTCACATCGCCATCTGCATACTGTTTGTACTCTTGCAGGGTCAGTCAGTACAGGCTATACCTGAATAAAAGGAAGAGAGTATATGCATATCTGTAGAATGGTTCCAAAGTCCAAGATGGCCTGCTCCAGCTCATGCAAGCTCTTCTCTGTATGAACCTTCAGCCTGCCAAGGGTTTTGCAGATAGTGTAGTTCCTGATGAGCCATATGAGTGTGTATTCCCGAGGGCATTTCTTCTTCGAGAACACGTTGTAACATGCATGAACAATGACCTGATTGACTGGTTAGCCACCATTTTATAACACAAAAGAAAGTACCGCCGATATCTGGCCATTGGCCAAAATAGGGCCGACACGGTCCCTGAAGAGCCAGATGCCCAGACATCAAATTTAGACCGCATGTGACTTCCGCGCCCTTGCAGGTTGTCATCACCCGTTTGAACCACAGGTCCACAACGTCTAAGGCGCAAGCAGCACATTTTTGACCTTAATATGGCGCTGGGCCACATTCTGGAATAACAGCAAGCATCAGGCCAGTGCCTTCAAAGGCACAAGACCCCTTGTACTGCTTGAGAACCGCAGACACCGCCAGAGCCAATGATAAGAGACCACACACCTTTGCGAGGTTATCATACTTTAATTCATCAGTGAAGTTGATGTGCGTAAAGCCGTTGGGAAAATGGTGAAGCTCTCGCCATCAAAGTACATTCTTGATTTTATTGTGAGATTATACAGTCAGTATGAATCGATCTAGAATTTTGGAAAGAATATTTTCATACGCCTCATTCAGCTTAACATTGAAACGCCAGCTGTTGGCTTCGTAGTTGTTCAGCCGTGTCTTGAGTTTCTTCATGCAGTGGTACTCGAAAACCCTGTTACCGTAATAATGAAGCCCGTCAAAAGAGCTAGCCTTGAAGGGATCTGACTGAGGCCAAATCCATACCACGTTCTAGATAAACCAGCCCAATCAATCAATCTCTACCTGTGGTTGACTGAAAAATGACATCGGTGACTTACATTGACTGGACAAATTCCTATTCGTCGAGTCTCCTCCTCTTGCTTGCTCGCTCGCTAGATCATAATCCATTGCCTCCGTGACTTCTTCCACTATTCGTTCCTCTCACTCCTGGTCCAGCTTCACCAAGTTTTCCTTGAGTACTTTGCATGCTGGGCAGGGGAAATTGCTGTTGTTGCCTCGAAGGAGGCACATGCAAGCCCTGGATACAGTGAGTTGGAAGTGGACGTGAGCAAAATGAAATTGCACATACTGCTCCTCATAATCACCGGCGAATATATTGAGGAAAGTGTAGAAGCACCGAGTGATCCTATCCCTGCACTGGACTGTCATACCACAGTCTACGTTAGAAACCTCAGGAAGCAACGGCTCGATAATCTTCTGCATGGATTCATGCCAAACTCTCCGCTTGTGGTTTGCCCAGGTTGAGGTCCCTGCATAGTCCGCAGGATCGCCGACCTTGAAAGTTGTTACTTGTGACGCCATAAGGCATCGATAAATAAGATCACTCACATCCGAAAGGAAGCCGACGATATGACCGCCACTCAGTCCCGGTCCATGTCAAACGTTTGCATTCAGGTTCATGATTTGCATTATGACAGGATATCCCATCTATGTTCCAAAGAAAGACAGCTTGTTTTTGTCAGCATACAAGTAAATTCCCAGCGGCGTCCCACCCTTCAGGCATTGGCTCTGATTTAAATCAGACCAAATTTAACATATATCAGTGGTACGGGTAATGCACAGGAGTACAAACCTGAACGTCCCACATATACTCTCCTATCAAGGGCTCAGGCTCCCAGAACTGCTCCCACTTCTCACCCTCCCACTTGCTTGTCCGACGGGCATCCCATTTGAAGTGCGGAGAGAGCTTGGGATCTTCGAGCATGAGTTTAACGAGCTCCTTTGTATCTCTATAGAGTACTGGGTACATCATGTCCTTTTTCAGGCGACTCACAGTCACCATGTTCTTCTTGAACTTTTTGTACCAATACATCCAATTTAATAAGAAAATGTTCAATAAAATAGCTAGGTGGCTGATCTAAAGCTCGCGTACCCCAGGATATCCGTCAGACACCAGTTCCCAAGCCTTCTCAACATCCTGAAACGAAGTGAAGGAGAAATCGGATTTTTTCTCCGATATTTGCTGCATGATGTCAAGTATGGTATTGACTTGATCCTTCTTCATACCCGAACAGAGGACTGTGTCAGCAAATTCGTAGTTATTGCAGCACGAGAACGGCTTCCATGGGTTGCCTTTCTGTCAGTCGTTCGGTCTTGTAGTTGTAGAAGCGGTAGGTCTTTGTCGGCCAACCGCTGTGATGATGGAACTCGACCTTGATGTTGTTCCGCTTTGGCGCCTTGCCAGATGGCAAAGGGACGAGCTTCCTTCGAGGCAAGAGCGGCGGTTTAGGAGGGTCCATGGACACTGGCACCTCTTGGTGTGAGCGCCCTCGAGGCGGAGAGGCAACTGGAGATGGGGCTTGAGGCAGGGCCAGAGACAGATGACAGTGGAGCCCAGAGCTCGCCGTTGGCTAGTCTACACCAGATTAGCACGATTCATGTTTTAACCAAAGCAAAAAACAGAATATCCATACTACAAGGTGATTGCTGCGGCGATCCGCGTAAGCCACCAGGCGCAGGGGGCATTTTGTAGCTGGTATAGGCTGGAATAGCCTGTTGACTTGTAGAAGAACCTAGAGAAAACGTTAGACCACCCACGGATGTCGACGAAATGCAGCCTAAACCTTGAACAAAGACCGCTGGAGCTTGTGCAGCAGGGTTGAGTCCATCGAGGGACTTCCGGAGACGTCCTTCAAAACGGTAAGTGCACAAATGCCTGGAGCGTCTAATCTTTTCCAACTCTTCCTTGTCCTTCTCCGCTTTCACTACCTTACACGTGTTCACATGCGTGTTCCAACCCCTTTCTTCCTTGAATGTCTTGCCGCATACGCATTTCTCGGCCTTGGCGTTCTACGTTACATGACGGTTTTCCGTAGATGAGTAATAATAGGCCATATAGCAGTGCATATTGGTCATAAAGTGGAGGACATGAGTAAGCTATCTATAATACTACACAGGTCCAGTAACCTCGGTCCATCCAAAGCCTTTGTGGCGCTGAGCGCCTGTTGCCATATCGGGCAGGTGAACGCCCAAGATCTGACATCCATCACACCTTACAGCAGTTTGCGAAATGAATGAGAACTGTCTTCAAAACTGCCTCGCGTTCCCAGAGAGGTAATCCCTAAACGGGAAGCCCCCGCAGGTAAGCGCCTGATGCGTCGACGTCGCCCTCGTCCCGCTACCGTTCCCTGTACCCTATGATTATGCCTCGTCGTCTCATAAGTCGTGACTTGAAGGAATGTGCACTTTGACTCTGGAACTCTGGCTGGCACCCCGATGACATCTGCGACCTCTTGCTTGTTTCTCTAGCCAGCCTGTACCACTGGCGCGCCATCCGCGAGCAATATGACGACGTTGAACGACCTATCTCATGCGCCCTGGGGCGACCTCGTACACTCGACCGTGCCATCATTACCAGTCTACACCGTCTCATAAATCTCCAGCCCGAGCTCTATCTTGACGAGCTACAATGGTGGCTTGCCATTCGGCACAACATTTCCATCTCCCTCCCTGCACTGCAACGGAACCTCGTCTCAGCTGGGCTCACTCGCAAAGTCCTACGGAAGCTAGCTGCGGAACGAAATAACACCCTTCGCGACGAGTTTGCCATACATATTGCCAGCGACAATTTCTCCGGCACAGGTGACAAGTTTGTCTATGTCGACGAAACCACCAAGAACAACCGCACCTTCGCCCGCCGCTACGGAAGATCACTGCCTGGTGAACGCGCTGAGCTTACCGACGTCTTCAACCGTGGAGATCGCTACTCGCTCTGTGCAGTGCTTTCGAAGGAGGGGTACAGTGGCTGCAAAAAATAACGCAATTCACTTCAAGGGACTTGATGAAACATTTATCTGAGCATGTATGGTACACATATTGATGGCAATGAACTGTCACTGATATTATACATCCTTCCAGCTATAT